>CM076574.1:827582411-827780730 GCA_034641835.2 Pinus albicaulis | reverse complement strand
GTGATTGGATCCCTGATATAGGGACTTATAGTTGGTCACATTGTTCCTAGTACATGCAAGAAATTAATGTTTACTAGAACTTTAAAATTTTCATGGAACAAACCCTCATTAACCAAGCAGACAATCAACAAGAGAATTCTATCAGAGTAGCAAAGCTAGAGGAAAAAAATGATAATAGACTGCAAGTTAACTATTCTAGCTAGGAGATAAACGAATATCGCCTTCTCTTCGAATTAGGATGGTGACAAACTGGCACTGATGCTTATTGATTCTACCCACTATTTGTTATGACTCATCGGTCTTTTGTTTGCAGTTCTAGTATAATTTTTTGTTCACTCATGTTGATGTATGTCAAGGTTTTGTACAACCATCCCCCCTCATGGAGAACATGTGAGAGGACCCTAAGGCAATTAAATTTGGGCTGAGATCCAGTTCTCTAAGGATGAAGAACTCCTGACCCTTAGATTTCTAGTCCTCCTCTGACCAAAGATCAACTAGGATGGATTCTTTGATATTGTAATTTGTTACTTCCCAAACTTGATCAGTCCTGATGAAATCTGAGTGAAACATTGCTCGGTTCCTTGATTTCCAAAGATTCCAAAGGAAAAAGCCCTAAGAGACACACCATGCTCTATTTATTATGGTATTCTTGAAGAGCTTCCAGTGCCATAATTCTAGTGATTCTTTCAGACTGTTCTCATACTGATCAACATCCCCGAAAAATTCTATTATTCAATTCCAAAGATCTACTACCATAGAGAAAAAATTGAGGAGATGATTTTTTGTTTCCTCCTTGATAGCACAAAGTGGATAGCATGAAGGGAGAAAAAAACCTTTTTCCATAGCTTATCCCAAGTAAAAAAAAATTCATGACTAATGAGCCAGAGGAGAAATGATACTTTTTTCCAGATCCCTAAGTACCAAATACTTTTCCATAGAGGATCTTGCATCAAATCTGCTGAAGTGGAGAGAATGGTATATGCTTCCTTAAGAGAGAACATAGCCCGGGGAAGATGATCCCATCTGAGTTTATTAGGATCTCCAAAATTTAATATAGGGAGTTGATGGAGAATCAAGAACAATACCTCCCAAGCCAGGGGTGATCCAGGTGGATATTGGTGGTCACCCGCCTATTCCACTTGGGGCTCCACCATTGTCTCTTTCAGTTTTTCAGTTTCGGCACAGTTTACTATTTTTAGCAGTTTTTCGGGTCCTGAACTTCCGGAGTCGTTTTGAGGCCCTAAACGACGTTTTTTGGGAAAACGGAGAGCAACATGGGTCCATGGACCGATGTTTCTCATTCCAAATTTGTATTCCTCGGATAGATCTTTCTAACGAGGTATGGTACGCGTCAAACGGAGATCGTATGCCAAAGTTACGCCCCTGGGAAGTTGAAACACCAATTTACCCAAACGGGGTCCATAGTTTTGGCGCTTCATCTCCTAGGGTTAGGGTTTTGGCTGTTTAGGATTTCCCATTGTTTCTAAATGATAAATAGGCCCTCGAGCCTCATTGTAACTCAGTTCAGAGGCCTGCAGCCGCCACATCTCTTCTCAGAGATAGCTACCAGCGCCCTAGCTAGTTTTATTTCCATTCTGTCTGTAAGCAAATTTCAGTTCTTTGATATTAATGAAATGAAGTGTTATTTCCGTTGCATCTCTGTATTTATGGTTATATGTTTATTCTGTTGTGTTCCTGCATAAATCCAGATCAGTGGTATCAGAGCGGTCTGCTTTTTCTCGATCCTTCTTTGTATGTCCCCAACGAGGTCGGGGTATAAGGAGTTAGGGCTCGATCTGGTGGAACCTTTGCAAGATCAGCCTCGCAAACCCCGACGGACGCCCATGGGGGACGAAAAGAAAGATGAGGGAGCAGGAGATCCTATCAAAATATTTCTTGAGGAGGCCCTTGAAAAACAAAGGAACGTGATGATGGATAACTTTGCCCAGATCCTTCAACGGCTACCTGTCGGTGACCGCATTCCAAGACGAGCAAAACTCACTTCCGGGAGGCGCCGACACCTTTTGGTGCTGCTAAATTTTTGGACATTCCCATGGCTGAGGGTCAAATAGACGCATGCCGTAGATAGATGCTGTCGTAATCTGTTAGAAGGATATTTCTCGGCAATGCGATCCATAGAAATATCCGGGGCTGAATTATCGAAAGAAATTGTTTGCACACATACATTCAGAGGAAATGGGAGTTCCTCGACATCTCCTCACTTGGCACGCATACCGGCATGCTGCCAAGATTGACAGCACCCGTTGGGCACAGCTGCAGACTTTGATCCGGGAGAATCAAAAGCAAGGGGAAAGTGCCCAAATCGTTACATAAAAAAGGACAGAGCTAAGGCATGGCGGCTAAAGATAACTCATCGAAGCCACAAGAAAAGAACAACACCGCAAAGCCAAAGAAGGACACAAGAAAGTGGTGTGAGTTCCATAAGAGCTCCACTCACAACACAAGTGAGTGTCGGGCCAAGCAGTCACTGGTGGCCGAGATGTGGGCTTCTGAGTCAGATGCATGCTTCGACTCTGAATAAGAACTTGACAAGGGGAATGGCAAGGAGAAACAAATTATTGATGCGGAGCCTAATGCCATTGTTGCCACTACGAAGATCCAGAAGGAGGAACCGGAAGATCCGGAGGAGGAGGAACATCTCTTCCACTCCCAGATGTGGGTAAAGGGCTCCCCGATACAGTTCATTGTCAACAATGGGAGGCAAAAGAACCTCATTTTGGCAGACGCCGTGAAGCGGTTGGGCTTGCCGACCACAGCCTACCCACATCCATACACCACCTGGGGTGGTTTACCCAAGGACGAGATCTCCGCGTCAGCCAGCAGTGCCGCCTTCCCTATAGCATCAATCCCTTCACGGATGAGGTATTATGTGACGTTGCTCCTATTGATGTTTCTGATGTATTATTAGGAAAACCATACTTGTGGAAGCGTCATGCTGTGTATGAGTCTCGACCTCATGCTGTTATTGTTACTTTGGGAAATAAGTTGTACAGGATACCAGAGGTACCACCTCCTGCCGCTATCTCTTTGGTTACTGCAAAACAATGTAGTAAGCCTTACTTCCCCAAACCAGGAAATTTGTTTTCCCGATGATCCCCCTCAGCAAGAAGAAGAACCGTGGCCACGACCTCCCGAATGTGGCTCCTTCCGCACGACAACAACAATGGATAGCACAGAGGAGTACGGGGACATCTTCACCTCACCCATAAAGGTTCCTCTGCACTGTCAGGTCAAGCACCCGATTGATCTGAACCCAGGTGCGCCACTACCCAATGGACTGATCTATCGGCGCTCTGTTCTGGAGAACGAGGAAATCAAGAGGCAGATTAAGGAGCTGGTGCAGAAAGGTCACATCCGACCAAGTTCATCGCCCTCGTGGGAGCCCGATCATATTGCGTCGAAGAAGGATGGGATGTGGAGACCCGTATTGACTATCGGTGTCGAACAAGATCACTGTCCGGAATAGGTACCCAATCCCACGCATTGATGACCTTCTGGACCAACTCCAAGGTGCAAAATATTTCAGTAAGATCGACCTGAAGTCTGGGTATCACCAGGTACCAATTGAACCCTCTGATGTGTGGAAGACTGCCTTCAAAGCTAAGGAAGGCCTTTTTGAATGGCTGGTCATGCCTTTCGGGTTGACGAATGATCCCGCAACCTTCATGAGGATGATGAACGACATCTTGCGCCCATTCACCAACTCATTCGTAGTGGTGTACTTGGATGACATTCTGATCTTCAGCAAGACTTGGGAAGAGCACCTTCATCACATCCGACAAGTCCTCCAAACACTGCGGCAACACAAGTTGTGTGCCAATTTGGAGAAGTGCACGTTTGGCATGACCCAGGTTCAATATCTGGGATACATTATTGACGAAAGGGGGGTGCATGTGGATCCAGCCAAGATCCAAGTCATTCGGGATTGGCCAGCCCCGACTACTATAACAGAGCTTCGCAGCTTTCTGGGTCTTGCTAATTTCTACCGTAGATTCGTGTTGGGATTCTCTCATATCACTTGGCCCTTGAGTCAAGTCACCAAAGGAGGAGCGAGAGCAAAATTCTTTTTGTCGGAACCTCAACAGAAGGCGTTCAAAGAATTGAAAAATCGCCTCTGTTCTGCCCCAGTGCTCACCTTACCAGACTTGCAGCAGCCATTTGAGATCGAGACAGATGCCTCCGACTATGCTATTGGGGCAGTTCTTACTCAACAGGGACATCCAGTGGCATATCACAGTGAGACATTGTCTAAGATAGTTCGCAAGTATCCCACCTATGACAAAGAAATGTATTCCATTGTGCAAGCCTGTCGACAATGGAAGCATTACATTTTGGGGAAGGAAACAATCATCCACACACACCACCAGCCCCTGCAGTTCATACAGACACAAGGGAAGTTGCAGAATGATCGCCATCAGAAGTGGTCCACATATCTGCAACAGTTTCATTTGAACATCAAGTACAAGAAGGGTAGCACCAATAATGTTGCAGACTGCCTCAGCCGACCACCGATCGTGGCGCTCACCACTATGCTCAACTCTTGTGGGCACGAGACTTCTGATTGGCCGCTTCTCTATGAGAGTGACCCAGAATTCGGCCACACTTACAAGGCACTCTTGGGGGGTACGCAAGTTCCAAATTTTCACCTCCAAGATGTACTTTTATGTCACATGGGACACCTTTGTGTTCCTTCAAGCGAGCGTGCCAAGATGATATGGGAAGCACACTACAGTCGAGTCGCTGGGCATTTCGGGGTTGAGAAAATAGTAGCAATCCTGCAGAAGTATTTCTATTGGCCGAACCTTCGAAAGGATGTCGAGAAGCACATCAGATCCTGCACTGCTTGTGCCATTGCCAAACCGACCATCAAGAAGCAAGGCCTATATACTCCACTACCTACCCCTAGTCGACCGTGGGAATCCATCTCCATGGATTACATGTCGGGACTGCCTTCTACTAAGAATGGAAATGACTGTGTTTTCGTGGTCGTTGACAGATTCTCGAAGATGGCCATCATGGCGGCCTGTAAGAAGAATATCACAGCAGAAGCCACTGCTAAACTCTTCTTCGAACGAGTGTGGGTGCACTTTGGGATCCCACAGTCTATCATATCAGATCGAGATAGCAGGTTCCTCAGCACATTTTGGTCCAGCCTCTGGTCAATGTTGGACACAAAGCTCACCAAGTCCACAAATTTCCATCCCCAAACAGATGGCCAGACAGAGGTCGTCAACAGAATGATTGTACACATTCTGCGCATGTACAATTCAAAGCATCCACGCACATGGGACGAGAGCCTCCCTTATGTACAACATAGTTATAATCGAGCTCTCCACAGTTCAATCGGCCATAGCCCCTTTCAGGTGGGCTTGGGATTCCAACCACTATGCCCCATTGACGTAGCCATGCCATTTGCAGCTGCTCAGGCCAATTCAGCTCATGTCCAGTCTGAAGTTGACAAAGCCAGTAGCTTCATCGAGCGCATTCAACACATCCGCCAACAGGTTCATGATATATTGGACAGAGCCAATTCCAAGTACAAGCAATGCCATGATCAACACCGGGTGCCACACAACTTCCAGGTGGGTGACAAAGTATGGCTACATTTGCAGAAGGAGCGCCTCACTGGACCCCACCGCAAGCTTCGCCCGCTCCGATACGGTCCGTACACCATCACCAAGGCCGTAGGGAACAATGCATTCGAGCTCAGTATTCCACCATTCCTTGGTCTGCACCCAGTCTTCAATGTGGATCGCCTTCGTCCTTACTTCCCACCTCTACTGGACACCTCGGACATTGCCGAACAACTCACACCAACTGAGTTAAATCCAGACTGCATGGAATAGGCCACCACAGATTTCATCATGGACATGCAAATCAAGAACACTCGCCAGCAGAAGATCCAACTATATCGGGTTGTCAAAGCTGGCCAACTCCTGCACCAAGGAAAGTGGTTCACCAGGGACCAAGTTCAGCAGAAATTTCCTCATCTCATGGAGGACCTTAACGCAATGGGGACCATTGCTTCCTAAGGGGGGAGGAATGATCCAGGTGGATATTGGTGGTCACCCGCCTATTCCACTTGGGGCTCCACCATTGTCTATTTCAGTTTTTCAGTTTCGGCACAGTTTACTATTTTTAGCAGCTTTTCGGGTCCTAAACTTCCGGAGCCGTTTTGAGGCCCTAAACGACGTTTTTTGGGAAAACGGAGAGCAACATGGGTCCATGGACCGATGTTGCTCGTTCCAAATTTGTAGTCCTCGGATAGATCTTTCTAACGAGGTATGGTACGCGTCAAACGGAGATCATATGCCAAAGTTACGCCCCTGGGAAGTTGAAACACCAATTTACCCAAACGGGGCCCATAGTTTTGGCGCTTCATCTCCTAGGGTTAGGGTTTTGGCTGTTTAGGATTTCCCATTGTTTCTAAATGATAAATAGGTCCTCGAGCCTCATTGTAACTCAGTTCAGAGGCCTGTAGCCGCCACATCTCTTCTCAGAGATAGCTACCAGCGCCCTAGCTAGTTTTATTTCCATTCTGTCTGTAAGCAAATTTTAGTTCTTTGATATTAATGAAATGAAGTGTTATTTCCGCCGCATCTCTGTATTTATGGTTATATGTTTATTCTGTTGCGTTCCTGCATAAATCCAGATCAAGGGGGGATCGTGTTCCAACCATTGTGCGTGATACTTCCACACTCCCCATTTAGATGACCTGATGTTGTCCTGCCAGAAGTCTTTAACTCACACTTCTTGTTAGTATGAATCTTTCATCGTAAAAGACCACTTTAGCTACGCATAACAAATAGCCCTAACATCGATTATGGCTGCCAAATATCTTTAAATCTGCAATTAGGTGATCCAAATAATGCTGCACAAATCTAGATCTAAGCATAAAATACATTAAGCAGATAAAGTAAAATGTGGCTCCATGCATCCAATAGACAAGACAAAAACAATGTATTTGAAAGAATTTTTATATTATATTAAAAAGGGGCACCTGAGAGGAAAACAAGAAAGGTGATTTACAGTTCTCCTCAATGGGATGGGTTCTTGAAAGTCCTCAGCATCTCAGATCTAAAATTTCTCTCTCTTGTTGATGTAGAAAACCCAGACAAACATAGAACTCAAAGGGAGCTCACAAGGCAAAAGTGAAGAATGTGACCAAGTATAGATCCAGAGTGATCTAATGCAATGGAGGTGACTAATGAATGGGGAAAACCCTTCTATTTATAACAAAATATTAGGGCGATCTAGAACTTGGTGCATGAATAAAATATTATTAAACAAATTCTAGAACCACCCTTTAGGAATATTTTATTATATTTGTTGGAGGGAAAAGGATTTTTGACTTGGGTCAATTCCTTTATTTATAAATAATAAATAAATAAATGATTTATTTATTATTTTAGGGAAATGATGGGACTATAATTAAATAAATAATGGTTTATTTAATTATTTATAAATGATTTGGTCAAATTTAACTAAAAATATTATTTAAATAAAGATTCAAATAACTTATTCCTAGGAAATAATCAAATAAATAAGGATTTATTTAATTGATTTCCTTGTTTTGGGTTAAATATGACCAGGAAATATAAACAAATAAGTTATTTCACATGGTGAAAGCAATTTTACTTAGGGTAAAATTGGTCTTACATGGTGTACTTGGGTTCATCTAATGATAATAGGTTAGATGACCAAAAAATGGTGTAACACTTCTCCTAATTGAAAGGTGAATACCTGAATATCCATGAGCTTATCTACTTGACTTATATTAGGGTATTACATCCAGGCCTCCTCCAAGAATTTGGTCTGGAAACCATTCCTAACTTCCTAGAAGCCATGATCTTGAATTATGTCCCTATTTTCTTTTTCCATATTCCAAATAGAAGAGTCACCCGAAAAATGTTTATGTTCGTACGAAGGGTCGATATTACCGATCTGGCCATATTTTTGAGACTAGAGGATATTCGATATGTCTTGGCCACCCTGCAACCACCTCCACCATAACTTGGAACCTAGGGCTTTCGATAATATCTTCAAATCTTTCAGACCAAGGCCACCATGGATCTTTGGCCTGTGTAGTTTTTCTCAGGCCACTAGAGACCAATTCCTTCTAATCTGCACTCCCATTTAGAGTAATCTAGTGAACTTGGAAATATTTTCCGTGTAATTAATTCGTGGTGATGGAAGAGCCGAAAGATGATAGACATGGACAGCCTGCAGGACTGCCTTCAAGAGAGTTAATATTCCATCCAACTTCAAAACCCTAAAATACTAACTAGAGAGCTTCCAGTCAATTGGATTCAATAGATCGTTCCAACATGTAATTTTTAGGGAGTTAGAGACCAAGGTTATTCCAAGATAAGTGCTTGGAAGAAAACCAATGTGAAATATGAGGGTCCTAGCCAAGTTCTTTTGAACCCTGGGATAAGTGTTAAAGAAGAAAATATCAATTTTTTCTCCATTAATGACTGTTCCTGAAGGTTGTTGGAACTCCTCGGGGAGGAAAAAAAATTGTTTAGCTTCCCTTAATGTTGGATTCCTGAATAGGATGTTATCATCAGCAATTTTTGGTGTGATATTGGGTTATCCTCAGGAGATAACATTAGGCCCTGAAGACGTCTAGACTGAGAGGCTAATTTGATGAGTTTGCCCAACCCCTCAACTACAATAATGAAAAGGAAGGGGGAGAGGGGATCCTCTTTTCTCAATACCCTTTGAGCCCTAAAAAAGTTGAGAGGGAGAGCCATTGACTATGATTAAGTATAAGGATTTTTGAATCAATGATTTCACTCAATTTATCCATGAATGAGAGAATCCAAAAACATCAGGAACAAAAAGGAGATAGTTCTAGGTCAGACGATCGTAAGATTTAGACATGTCAAGTTTGATAAGAGTACCTGGAGTTTTGGATGATTTCAGAGAGTCGAATACCTCGTGAGCCACTATAAATCCATCCATAATCTATCAGCCTTCCACGAATCATGTCTTCTTAGGTCTAATGATAGATTTCATTAGGCTTTGAGACATTGGACTAGAATTATTGAAATTTTCTTGTAAATAAAATTGCATAAAGAAACTGGTATTAATATGTTCGGGTCTAACGTCGCACCTTTCTTTGGAATGAGAGTGAGGAAGGTGGAATTGATTCCTAACCAAATTCTTTGGGTTCAACGAGATTCCTCAACTAGCTCATGAATTTCTGGCTTGAGGAAGTATCAGACAACTTTAAAGAAATATTAGGTGAATCTGTCATGTTCTGGAGCTTTGTTTGAAGGGAGAGAACGAACAAATTCTTTGACTTCTACATAAGAAATCTCTTTCATGAGGGCCTCGTTCTGATCCTACGTAACTAATTAAGGGATACATTGTTTGACCCTGGAAATCGCCTCACTTATCTCCACCTTTGGTTTTGTAAAAAGATTGTGGAAATGGGAGATCAACTCCTATGAAATTTCCTTGTGATGGACAAGTTGTTTTCCACCCGAGCCATTGAGGGAGAAGATCTGATTTACATGTCAGTGCTTTAACATGGTTCTATGGAAGAACTTCTTGTTACACTCCCCTTCTCTGAGCCATTGGATTCTCATTTTTTTCCTCCATAGGATTTCCTCATGCTTCCTTATTTACTCCAAATAAATGAGGAACCGACCCTCCTATGACGCAAGAGTCTTCGTATGTCCTTATAAGATAATCCTCTATTGGATTGTTCGCATTTAATCCTCCAATACCTGTTTTTATTTATGAATATTTCCAAAATCAGAGAGGTTCCAATATTTTATCCTTTTATTAAGCTCCTTCAACTTCAGTTGGAAAGTTTCCATGTGGTTGTGCCATGATACCTTGATATCCTTCCACCATTCCTCTAAATTTGCTAAGAAATCAAGCCTTTCTAGCCAGAACTCCTCAAAGTGGACAGGCTTGTTCCTTGGGGCCATTCTTAGGTCCATTTCCAGAAAATTGGGCCAGTGATATGAACCCAAGCAGGGGAGAATAGAAGCATGAAGATAGAGATATTGCTGGAGAATATCATCCAATATGAGGAAGCGATGGAGATGCAATGTTGTCTAGTGCTTACCTCCCCATCGATTGTTCCAAGTGAAGATACCATTAATTAAATCTATATCTTCTACTTTTAGATATTGAATAGTTTCCTGAAAAGAATGAGAAATAGGTTCCAGCTGACAGACTCCTCCTTTCTTTTTTCCCATTTACTTGATCATCTCGAAGTCTCTTGTAGGGATACAACTACCCATGCCCATAATTTCTCGTAAATTCTATAAACTACATCAGAAACCCGACTTCTCCCCTCGAAGAGTCGGGCCATAAACCCCTATTAACAAAACCTTCACTGAGGAACCCATACATTCGAATTGACCAGAAAGAAATTTGGGGAAGGTTATCCAAGACCCAAAGTAGATAGATTTGGTATCCCAAATGATCCTTAAATAGATTACACTACCCTTAGTATCCAATGCTATACATTTCGATGAGGTCTAGCTTATTCGTGTGATTTCGCTTAGCTTCTCTTGTGTCACCTTGGTTTCTTGCAATACAATGATGTTTGGTTTCTCCAACTGAATCCTATCTCGTGAGTACCTCACATTAACTTTCGAGTTGAGGCCCCTTATATTCCAAGAGGTGACTTTCATTGAGGATGGGGTAGGGAGCATTGGTAAAACTCCATGAGGACATTGCCTTGTCCTAATTTTACTAAGATCACCCCAGCTTCTCTAATCACTTCGCTGGTTTGTTTTCTACCCTTCTTTCTTCTCTCGAACCCCAAACTCGACTCTTCACACTCAGAATGCGCATCCTTGTCTTGGATCACCAGGGTCGCATGGGGGGGATATTCTAGAGGAGCTTGTAGTTGTACCCATCCCTTGAAGACCCAATTAAATTGATCCAGTTGCCCTTGATGTGTATCTTCATATCTGTCCTTGACCTAATTTCATAGAAAGGATACCATAATCCTCTCTTTGGAGTTAAGATGTTCCATTTTGACTTCGTGCTTTAGGGGTTGTTGAACTTATGAAAGGACCTGTTGGATCTCCTTACCAGTTGAAAGCTCCTCTAGAGAATTCCTTTTACTTAATTGTTTTCTCTGAGGGTTTTTAGGACCCGCTTCCAGTTCCATTGCTTGTTGGGGTTGGCTTGTTGTTTTTGTCTCTTTTTCCTTTTCATTGTTTGTTAGCTCCTTTAGAAGTGCGAAGCGATTACCAGTTTGGCGATCTGAGACCACCGATGGGGGGGGAGGGTGGCGGAGCATGGATAGAAGGAGCCTTGTTCCTCAAAGAGCGCTGAATCGACACCTCTTAGAAGCCATCTTGAGGAGGAGTTATCGAAGGGGAAAAATCATATTTCTGTTGCTGAGGGAAGTCATGAAATAGGTGCCCATACTCATGACAGATTCCGCATTTGAACAGTACATGCTCATAACCCAACTGTTGGGACCAAAATTCATCCTAGTATTCAATTTCCACTGACTCTAGAAAGGGTTGAGAGATTTTCATGTAAACACATATTTTGGCGTAGGATGAAAATATTTGACATTTGATGATCTCAGAGACTTGAACAAAGTTACCAATAGAATTTTTGATCAATTCCAATATGTTCATATCCCATAAATCCTGTGGAAGAGAATACAGACTTACATAGATAGGTGCCACCAGGAATTATTCCTTCTCTGGATTGTAGTAGGGTTCCAAATGTCTCATGAATAGCCCCACACTATTCATAAGTATGGTCCATTGTCCATAACTTTCCTCCTGTCTTCCAGATCTTCAAAGATCACAGTGAAAAAGTGTTTTTCTCTTAAGAGAAGATCAATTGGAGCCCTTGGATGCCATTTGAGATGGATCCATCTAAGGATATCTGACTCCTTAAGACAAATAACCATTAATTTGTGTATTATCCCATGATCTTGCATTTATTTTCAGGATTGTTCCATACGATGATTGGGGATCACTACGCGGGGGGCTTTTGGCCACCTTCGGGAGGAAGCGAGCCCTCATCCTAGACTGGCATTGTGCTCCCAAAGCTGGCGATTCTGCGTGCTTTCCTTTTTTTCCATGTGTTACCATATGGGACATAAGGAGCGCAATGGGCTTCAATTACAATATTCTTGAAGGATGGGGTTTGTCCCCCCTCCCCCAAGGGGTACTGACATGTGCCCAATCAATCGGAGGCCAACTCTAAGGAAAGCTACAACTTCTATAAGCTGATAAAAAATTGATCAGGAAACGAGGATTAAAATTTTTCCTTGGAACCCTAGAACCCTATAAACCTTAACAGAGCTATCTCATCTTCTTGTGTGTGTAACATCTAAACAGAGACCCAAAACCCATAAATATAACCTATTGATAAGAAATCTACAAGCTTTTGAACAGAGATGGATTGAAAACACAAAACACCAAGAACGATTCGAAAGGATCCGTTGTCGGAAAAGGAAAGGTCGTTGGATACTGAGGCCCTTGTAATTATGGAGATAAACCACATAAAGTGAATTGATGAAGGGAATTGACCATACATCATATCCAAAAAATTTCCCTTTGATGATAAACTCAGTTAACAAATGATTTCTTCTTGGGGTACTCAATATATCAATACAGTGGGGATGAATTACATGCACTCTATCTTGACTATATCTTATATAATCAATCATCATTAAGGAATTGTAAAAGTGTTAAGTATATTATCCATTTCCACAGTGTCTTGTCCCAAGGTGGAGCCTTTTGTAGTTAAATCATCTATTGTTCACTTCAAACGTCTGTATATGTGAAAGAATTCCAATTTTTCAAACTGAGAAAGAAAGATAAGAATTTTTTGATTAAAGGGAGGAGAATCTAAACATATCGTCTTCTTGGCCTTGTTCATTTGATGAATGACTAGAATTTAGTCTCCAAATACTAATAGGCTAGAAATTTTATTTTCGATTGTCATTTCTAGGCCTTTCCATAATGAAATATATTCAACAAAAATGTTGGTTGTTATGTCGAGACCCCAAGCAAGTTATGATACAATTTATCCATCGAGGATAAATAAAACCTTTCCACTCCTGCCTCCCTCAACAAATTAAATTTTGGTTCTCAAACTTTTGTGGTTGTCGTTAATTGCAGAATCTAGATTATCCACAGTATCATAAAACAATGGTCGACATTTCGAATCCCAATGGGGATCGATCTTCAGGATGAGAAATGAATGAAGAATGAAAGAAGGTTGCAAAAGGTCAAGGTATAAATAGTGAAGGATAATGATGATAAGAAGAGCCGACAACAGATTATAATTAAAATTGGGGTTATTATATTATAATTAACATTAATTTAGTAACACTTAAGGGTTTATAATAAATGAGAATTAAAAATATAAATATAAATATAAACAATTATACAATTTTAAATATTTATTATTTAAATTAATTTATCAAAACTTTAATAAATTTTTTAAATATTTATTATTTAAATTAAAAGTAATTTATAAAAAGTTTATAATTTTTTTTATAAAGAATAAAATAAAATTAATTTTAAATAGATTAAAAAATCTTTTGTCAGCTCCTCTCATCATCATTATCCTTCACTATTTATACTTTGACCTTTTGCAACCTTCTTTCATTCTTCATTCATTTCTCGTCCTAAAGATGGATCCCCATTGGGATTCGAAATGTCGACCATTGTTTTATGATATTGTTTACAATTAAATTAAAGTTTATTATTAAAAATATATTTCCCATAATAAAATAGCTATATATAAAATTTAAAGAAAAAAATAATTTTTTTTTGTTGAGATGAAAAAATGATTTATTCAATACATTGAAACTTATTATCAAAAATATGTCATTAATAGAAAGATAATTACACTTTGAGAATTAGCCCTCGCTGTTAGCTCAATTGGTCAATTCCTAAAGCATTTGGGTTAGCTCAATCGGTCAATTCCTAAAGCATGCAAGTCATCAGTTCAATTCTCTCCATACTCTCAAGGTTAGGGTTAGGGATAGGGAAGTGATCTTCCTGGTACAAATGTTATGTGAGTCTCATATCAAAGGTTAAACTTATCTCAAAAGTAATTATGTCAAATTTTTGTGAATAATAATATACTAATTGAGGTGAGAGGCTCATTCTGCAACCCAGTATGAGGGGATGTCTAAATTTGTCACATTGTAAGTTTGTCTGTAGGGGATGTGCAAGTTTGTCTGTTTGTCCGCCCCCCTTTAAAATAAAAATTATGTTCTAAATAAAATAATAATGTCCGATGTAATAAAATTAGGTTGTATCTTTGCATCTTTAAGAGTAATTAGAAGTTAAAAACATGTGTGAGTAACATGTTTAAATCTTATAATTTTCAAAAATATTTCAACAAGAGATTTAAATAATCAACTTCATATATATCTATACATGTAAAAAAAAAATGTTAAAATAAAGTATTTTAATGTTGTATATAAACAAATATTTAATGTGGGTTATCAATAAAATATTTAAATACTAATTAATAATGACATATTTAAAAATATATTAATAATAAAAAACCCTTTTAATTTGTTTGATAAAATGTCTCATTGTACATTGTTGTTATGTAAAATATTTTAATGCAACATTTTTCATTCTACATTGTTATGTAAAATATTTTAATGTCAATTATCATATATATTATATATCATTTTAAAAAATATGTATATATAATGAAAAATTTAAATTTTATGGTTAAAATGTTTATTTGGGCATATATATATATATATATATATATATATATATGCTGAGATGACAATAGGGGTATCAGGTTCTCACCAAAATAACTCGAGATCCCGACCAGGAAAAATCCTAGTGAACCCAGAAAGAGGATACAAGCCCAAAATAAATTACTTCTTTTTCGAGCCGGGAGGTCCTGGTCCCAGCCTGAAACGTTACAAGGTAGTATTCATTGCAAGAACTATAACGGTAGATGCTAACCCGCCCCCAAGCTTAGTAGGTTGACGAGCACATGAGCAAGACGAGGTAGGTCTCCAGCGGAAAATGGAATAGCAGGACGAGGTGGAAAGCGGGTACCTAACGAGCCAAGGAGAAGTAGTTGCCCCGACGAAAGCGAAACACAGCAGCGAGACGGAAAGGATACGCCACCTCCAATCTCCCATCCAATTTTAGTTCCAATGCTGAACTGACAACCTAAACAGAAAGCTAATTTCATAAATTGAACCTTATCTCAAATTGATCCGTATTCCCATCTTGCACTACTTTTGATACTGACCTGCTTGCTATCTGAGTGGATAAAAAAAGAACAAAGGATGCTCCAACATCAACTATAGTTCCGATATATGTAATTTCAGGGCGTATCTCGCTGGATCGGTCTTTTTCATTAACCGCATCGCGTATAACGGGAATCCTTATCGCAGTTCGTTAGTCAGAATTACCATTTTCATTCGGTAAAACACGCTAGGAAGTTCTCTTTTTGATCGGGCCATTCCATTCAAAACCCGGTGGTATAGGGTCTAGGTCTTCCAGGTGGCCTTTTGCTCTGCGACTGGAGTTCGGGTTTGGATCTGGACTACGAGGTGGTGAAACGGCTAGTGATGCTTTCTATGTTGTTGCTGCTTTCTCTACCCCTGCTGATGGGTAAACACAAATGTCTACGAATTGGTTTCAAATGTTTTGTCTAATCTCAGGGGAAATACGATCCGGAGGAGCTAATTCAAAGCCCTCGGGTAAAATTAGAACAGCTCCTACTGGTTCTAACAAGATGGTAGCTTTATACCCAGCAAAAAAGGGAGAGGTATTGAGGACAGAGTCGCAACTTGGTCGAAATGGGGTTCTACCGGGAAACCATGGATTTTTGGGTTTTCGCCATTGGTTACTGGTCGAGCGCAGTTGCTTTCGATGAAGCCGTTGCTAATGAAGCCGTTGATGCAGCAGAAATGGACTCTGTTGTTTATGTCGATTCAGCGGCCGGGCCATGGGCAGCCCTAAAGACTTTGTGACCCGAGAACACATACTCAAAAAATTCCGCTCTCTTTTCCCTGAATCCTCCTTCTTATATATATATATATATATATATATATATATATATATATATATATATATATATATATATATATATATTCTATTTAGAATTCAAAAATGTAATTTAAATAATGAAAAATAACACATTGTATTTTTCACTCTAAAAAAATTCTTTCTCTTGATTTATGTTAGATCCATATTTAAGATAAATCTATACTAATAATAACTTAAAATAAAATTAAAATTTAATTAATTTTTAAGATTTTTTAATTTTTATAATAATATGTATATATAATGAAAAATTTAAATTTTATGGTTAAAATGTTTATTTGGTCATATATATATTCTATTTAGAATTCAAAAATATAATTTAAATAATGAAAAATAACACATCATATTTTTCACTCTAAAAAATTATCTCTCTTGATTTATGTTAAATCCATATTTAAGATAAATCTATACTAATAATAATTTAAAATAAAATTAAAATTTAATTAATTTTTATGATTTTTTAATTTTTATAATATAAAATATATGATAAAATAAATATTTTAATGTTTATGAACCATTTAATTTATATTATTAATTATTATATAAATTTAATATATATTTTTATAATAAAAAAATCGTATATCCAATCACACCATTAATGATTTTTGTCCCACTTTTAGTGTTGCACTCAGGTGAGCCCACTTTTTTCTTTTTGTTTTAAATAGAGAAGTTTCTTAGTCTTGTTTTAGATAAAGAATTTTCTTCGTCTGTTGTGTAGTATGATGAGTTATGAAGTTTATTGGCTTTTTGTTTTTTTAATATTTTTTATATAAAGTGTAATTTAAATAAGTTATTTTTATTTTTATTGTTAATTTATTGAAATTAGATTAGATTTATTTTAATTTTGGATTTATTAAGTACCGAGAGATTAAATTGTGCAAAGTTTTTTCTAGTGAAAAATTTGAGGAAATGTTTGCACCTCTAGAGATTTGATACCTCAAGAAAAATCTATTGAAGATATGAATTTTTTAATCAATAATATGTAAATGCATCAAATATTAATATAATCACTTTAAATATGCTAAATATGTCTAAGATTAACCTCGTCATTTTAATTTTAAATTTTTTTAGTTACTAGTTTGTTGAGATGATAAATATTGTAAATACCTTTAATGATGAAAAAAGATGAAGTATAAATTTTGAATGCAAAGTGACAATAATCGTGTTAAATGATAAAAAATGTGCATAATAAGAATGTTGTCGATTACAAATATTTTTCAGTGTGATCAATCTCAAACTATTTTCTTCTATTATTCTTATTGTCGCCCTTGTTAGATTTGTCATCTTTTCATATTGTAAACCATTTAAATATTTAGCTCGGTTTATAGTAGTAAACATCATACCTTGTATCTCTTGCTCTCCAATATTAATAGGTTGAATTACTATAACACAAAGGTCAATGTGCATTGTCAATAATTTTTTGTGCTTACACTGAAATTAATGCACATTGTTAATCCAATCACTTTAAAATTAATGTACCATCATACATCCTGATCTAGTTCAATTACATCAAATTAGAAAACATCTACACTGAAATGAATGCATCTAATGAAAGCAATCAAATAAGATTAGAAAACAACTTCTACGTTGAAATCAATGCACCTAATGTAAGCAATCAAATAGGATTAGAAATCAACATTTACACTCAAATCAATGCATCTAGTTCAAGTAAGCAAATATGATTAGAAACCAACATCTAAATTGAAATCAATGCATTTAGTGCAAAAAATCAAATAGAATTATAAAACAAGTTCTACACTAAAATCAATACATTTAATGCAAGCAATCAAATAGGATTAGAAATCAACATTTACACTCAAATCAATGCATCTAGTTCAAGTAAGCAAATAGGATTAGAAACCAACATCTACACTGAAATCAATGCATTTAGTGTAAGCAATCAAATAGGATTATAAATCACCTTCAACACTGAAATCAATGCATTTAGTGCAAGAAATCAAATATGATTAGAAATGATCTACACTAAAATCAATGCATCTAGTGCAAGCAATCTGAATTATAATTAGAAATGAACATCTACATTGAAATCAATGCAGCTAGTGCAAGAAATCAATTAGGATTATAAATTACCATCTACACTAAAATCAATGCATTTAGTGTAATAAATTAAATAGGATTAGAAATCATCTATATTGAAATAAATGCATCTAGTGCAAGCAATCAAATATCATTAGAAATCAATATCTACACTGAAATCAATGCATCTAGCGCAAACAATCAAATAGGATTAGAAACCACCATCTACACTTAAATCAATGCATCTAGTGCAATCAATCAAATAAGATTAGAAATCACCATGTACATTGAAATCAATGCATCTAGTGCAAGCAATCAAATAGAATTAGAAATCGTCATCTACATTGAAATCAATGCATCTAGTGCAAGAAATAAAATAGGATTATAAATCACCATCTACACTGAAATCAATGCATTTAGTGCAAGAAATATTTTCCAGGCTCTCCCCCCTCCCAACCTCACGCCACCCCCCCTCCCCCATCTATATCTCCTTCCATCTATATATCTATCTTCCCCTTCTCTCCCTCTCCCTCACTTCTATCTCTCTTTCCTCTCGTTTTCCTCTCTCCATCTGTCTCCATTTTTATTATCACTCCCCCTCTCTCTCTCCACCTTTCTCTCTATATGTATTTCTTCTTACCTCCCTCTCTTTCTCCCTCTAACTCCATATCTTTTTCCCTCCCTCTCTCCACTCACTCACATCCTCTCTCTCCTTTTGTCTCTCTCTCTCTCTTCACCCTCCAACTTTGTTACTTTATTCCTCCCTCTCACCTTCTCTACCCCCTTCTCTCCATATATCCTTCTTTGTCTCTTTATCTCACCCCAAACATACACAATCTCTCTCCATCTCTCTTTTGTCACTCCCTCTCTCTCTTTACTTCTCACTCTCTATGTCTTTCTTCTTCCCTCCATCTGTCCCCCTCCAACTCCATATATCTATCCATCCCACTCTCCTCCTCTCTACCTCCTTCCCTCCCTCTCTCGTCCTATATCTCAAGTCCTCTCTCTCGTCCTTCCTCTCTCTCTATTTCTCTCCTACCCCCCTCTCTATCCCTCTAACACTCTCCTCCTCTCTCTCAAGTCTTCTCTCTCATCCTTCCTCTCTCTCTCCTTCTATCCTACCTCCCTCTCTCTTCCCCCATCAATCTCCCTCTCTCTCCCCCTCTCTCTATTTTCCCTCCAATCCTCTCTCTTCCCCCATCTCTCCCTCTCTCTCTCTCTCTCTATGTTACTATATCCATTTCTCCTTCTTTGTCTCTTTATCTCACCCCTAAACATTCACACTCTCTCTCCATCTCTCCCTTGCCACTCCCTCTCTCTCTCTCCACTTCTCACTCTTTATGTATTTCTTCTTCCCTCCCTCTCTCACCCTCCAACTCGATCTCTCTCTCCTCCTCTCTCTTATGTCCTCTCTCTCTGCCCTCCAATCCTTTCATTATCTTCCTCCCTCTCTCTCCTCGTCCCCGCTCTCCACTCCATCCCCCCATCTTTGTGTCTCCCTCTCCCTTTCTTACCCTTCTCTATCTCTCTCACTCCTCTCCCTCTCTCTCTCTCTCTTCATTTCTCCTCTCCCCTCTCCTTCAATTTATCTTCATCTCTCCTTTGTCACTCCCCATCTCTCTACCTCTATCACTCTATGTCTTTGTTCTTCCCTCCCATATATATCTAGAGTTAATATATATTATAATATAACAAATTTAATATTGTATTAATTTAAAGTTATTAAATTTAATAACATTAATATTATAATATATTAATATGAGTATTAGATTTAATAATAATAATAATCTTTTGATATTTGTTAGGGTTTATAAATTTTTTTTTTGCATGGTATTAATAATAATTTGGCCCATAGGGTTCACCTAAAGAAAACATGTTTTGTGAGTGTTCGTAAATATAAAGAGGAGTATGGAGTAAATATAAAATAGGTTTTATTTTTTACCATACCTCTGGTTTATTTATATTTATATTTATTTACCATACCTCTTTTATTTACCATGGTATTTGGCCCATAGGCTTGGTATATATTTAGATGTTGATTTCTAATCATATTTGTTATATTTTTATGTATTTACCATACTTTTTTATACATATTTTTTATTTTTTATTTACCATACCTCTTTTATAAATACGGTATTTGGCCCATAGTATTTAGCCCATGGTATTAATAATAATTTGTCTCATGGTATTTGGCCCATAGGATTCACGTAAATAAAAACCTATTTTTTGAGTTTTTGTAAATATAAAGAGGTTTATGGAGTAAATATAAAAAGAGTTTTTATTTATTTAACGATAGTCTAGTCTATTTATATTTATATTTATTTACCATACCTATAGTCTATTTATATTTATATGTATTTACCATACCTTTGGAGTAAGTATAAAAAGAGGTTTTATTTATTTATCATATCTCCAGTTTATTTATATTTTTATTTATTTGCCATACCTCTAGAGTAAGTATAAAAAGAAGTTTTATTTATTTACCATACCTCAAGTTTATTTATATTTATATTTATATAATTATCTAATTTTTTTTAAGGTGACATTAAATATTAACCATACAAAACATATAAATAATGTAGACTTAAACAAAAACTTAAATAATCATATAAATAAACAAAAAATCCATTAACACAAAAAAATTAGTTTGATATTATTTTGGATTGTAAAATTTGAGGGATGGTTTTGACCTCAAGGGATTTGATCTCTCTAAGCTCATGATAGATTGGGAATTAGATGAATCTAAGTTGGTTTAAACAAAATTATATATTTATTAGAAAAATAAATTTACTATTAAAAAATAATTAAAATTTTTAAATCAAAAAAATTTTAACATTTTAAAATTACAGTTTTCTCAATTTCTTAATTTACGAAAGAACTGTTAAAAAATGAAATAATCAAATTAAGACATTGTGTCAACCTGGTATATGCCCTACTTAATTAAGAGCTGGTCTAACATTGTTTTTGCTTAGTTAAGAGTTGATCTTCCTTAAACATAAGAAAACATATTAACAATCCAAGACCTAGAAACATATAGTAGAAGTGAAACCTATTGTTATCGTTTTTCTTTAGCTAAGAATTAATTTTCTTCAAACATAAAAACAAATGTTAAAAACCCAAAACCTAAAAATCATACCTCTTACGAATAATGGGTAGAGAATACATTGATAAATAATAAACAAAAATGACTGTGCTCATTCCTGCGGTATAAAAGAATAATAAATATTCGTGCAGTATAAAAGAAAACACATTATCCACTAAACATTTCACATATCATCATAATAGTTCCAAAGTCTGTCTTCTTTCTCGCCCACTATTGCTTACGAGTAAATGCAAGCAATCCACATGGATTTGTTCACACATCATCATAATAGTTCCAAAGTCTTTCTTCACGCACAATTGCTTTCGAGTAAATGCAAGCAATTCACATGGGTTTGTTTCCAAATTTTATTGTTTATATTTGATAATTGAAAGAGGTTGGTAAGAATAGTAATGGCTTGAATTGAAGATTCAACCTATCAAGTTGGGATCGATAATACCAGAGAGGAAGAAAAAGTATGTGTCATGATTTCATCCTCAGCTCTGTCATGGTTACAAACTCGAAGTTTTATGTCCAGTACTTCAAGTTTGCCATAATTGAGTGACAGAACTGGTGTTCCTCCCACAACCCGATATTAATGCTCATTCCACAGCAACCTACCCCCACACGGGGATAATTAACGTTCTTCACATCTCGAATGAATTTCACTGTGACTGTACAAATCCCCCACGGGACTTTATTATTCTTTATAAAGCCACGAGCTTCTCAGTTTCTTAACTACAGTCTTTGGTTTGGTCAGCATAGATTGTTTGCAGCTCTGGAGAAAGATGGGAGGACGATCGAGATTGTTCTGGGTTATTATAATGTGTTTTATAGCGTTGGGGGTGTTTTTAGATTTTGTCAATGGGGCTGGGGCTCTGGCGCCTCAGCCTCTTCCTCCTCCTCCCTGCAGCCCCGTGTTTCTGCTCAACTGCATTGGGTGTCACAAGGACCACCCTTCAGAAAAATGCTGCGCATCTCTGAGAAGCATTGCAGACGATAAATGCTTCTGCTCGCGCCTGCGATCTGGTGTGGTGGATGCCTCTACTTACATTCCCATTGCCAAAGCTTGCGGTATACTTGTCAATGTTACTGCCAAATGCAAATGGTACGTCAGTAGATAAGATTTGATTAGTTTTGATTATTTTATTTATATAACTAATGAAGTACCCAACTGCCGAATCTGACTGCAGATAAAAGTATTAGCTCGACCACGGGGATTAATACAGAAAGTTATGTTCCAGTGTAGGAATTTGCATTTCGGAAATAAGAACGTTGTTGTTATGAATGCAAATATAATATGTACTGTACCGTTGGGATCTATGCTTAATAAATAAGCTGTTGCACATGTGTTATAAAGGCCAAATGCTGCCGTAATATGTAAATGCCTTATTGCTATAAAATGTTGCTTGATTGATCTATTTGCTGTACTGTTATTCTTTTCTTTCACAGCTTGAAATATTGAGAGCAAACCTGCTGAAACCGGAGTGATGAAACTTGGAACGGGCATTATGTTGCTGTAATACCTCTCATTTATTATTCATTCATTATTGAATAAATTTTGCTGTGAGCGTATTGGAGATAATTTGCATTTAGAAGTAGATGGAAAAGAAAAACATAATTCATTATTTATTCTTCCAGAAATGAATTTCAAGGGAGTAAAAAGGGCAGAGTGCAGTAAACTGTGTAAATAATCTTATTTTCTTCGAGAGATTACATCCTTCTTAGTATATCATTATTTAGAAAATTAACTTACAGTTATTGAGAAAAAGCTTGGGTTGAGAGAGTAAAAGGTCTATGGATGGGAAGAATATTGATGTATATATAATTTTCTCCATAATAACTCAGCCCAGTTTCAAGTTAATGGGAAAAACTCATCTATTACCATCTATTACATAGATGATTAGATGATTTATTGGTTGTATTTTTTATTTGATTTTAAAGAAAAAAGAGTTTACTCTTAAAGCAGTGATTATCTATAATTTTATTTACAAAGAAAAGTAAAAAAAATGCATATATAATAATAAGTTATTTGAAATATATATATATATATATATATATATATATATATAACTTTTGAACCATGCATTACAAAATAAAAAAATACAAAGACTATAAAAGTTTTTTTAATTGTTCAGAAAATTTACAAATAAGGAATATATGAATTTATGCATCAGATATATATATATGGTTGGCAGTTGGTTGTTTTGCCAATTTGGTGGGTATAGGAGGCAACTCTCTTTAATTTTTGGAACCACTCAGCTTACTCATCTTGAAGGAGTTCAATGTGTGGAGAAGGGAGATAAGTATGAAAGTTTTAGGCAAAAGATTATTCAGAATGCAAGGGGAAATAAGGATAAAGTCATAAGCAAAAGATGATTAAGATTTATTATTTATTTTTCAATAAATGAATTTCAATTGAGAGGAAAAAGGGCATGCTCAGTAAACTCCTTGAATAATATTATTCTCTTCAAGATATTACATGCTTCTTAGCATATTATTACTTAGAAAAATAATTTACATTCATTGAGGAAGAGCTTGGGGGTGAGAGAGTAAGAGGTCTATGGATGGGAATAACATTGTTGCATATATAATTTTTCCCTGCAGGAAGTTTTATTTGCAAATATGCTAACAGTTTACAAGTTGTTTGTATTGTTAAAATTATTTAGTTCATTCCTATTGATAACTCAACCCAGGTTCAAGTTAATGGAGAAGATCTCTATTACATAAATGATTAGATGATTTATTGGTTGGTTTTTCTATTTGATTCTAAAGAAAAAAGAGTTTGCTGTGAAAGAAGTGATTATCTATCTTTTTATGCTAAAAGGAAATAGAGAAAAATGCATATTGGAAATTAATTCCAACTGCAAGACTGTAACAAGAGGACAAAATTCAATTGGTGATGTGAATTTGCAAAGTACAGGAGCAACTGAAAACCAGTTTCATTCTACATCTCAACTCGCTTTCAACTGTGAGTTTAAGTTCCTTGCAAAACACATTTTTATTTTAAGGCCGTAGCCTGTGTCTGCAATGAAGACTGTGGTTTAAACCACGCCATCCCGCATTCAAAACCACACACCTACCACTATTACTCCATCCACCAACCACTGCATTTGCCGCGTTTTGTTTGAAGTTCAAAAGCCCCACGTCATTTTCTGTGGACACCTCCATGTCCACGTCCCCAAACTCCGCAACCAATCATCGTTTATCGCACAACCCTGAGGCTTGCGTCATCATCCCATAACCCACGCGATAAGCGATCCCCACCACCACTGCCATGTCAACCGCGTTAGCCAATCATATGTGTATCGCATAGATTGAAGCTGAAGTCACTAGGCCTTCAAAACCTTGCGATAGGCGATGGCCCACCTCTGCAAGTCACCAAGCCGTCAACCAATAGCAGCACTATCGCACCGCTTGGGTGCACAATCAGCAGCCCTCAAAATGGATGTGATGAATCATTTAACCATTTTGCATAATGTCTTTTGATATCCGCGAAATATATTTGTTATAAAGTTTTAGACCTTTGGTTAAGGTTTAATATTTTATGCGCACGATGTATGTTTTATTTCGTGAAGTTTTAAAATTAGGGATATATATAAGTTTTATAATATATATATATATATATATATATAAACATAATATGTTTATAATATATATATAAACAGCAGTATGAAATGTAGATATATGGATGTAATGTATGCTCGAAGGCAGTAAGCAAAAAGCATAAGACTGTGTAGTATGCCGAGACAGCACTGTGTTGAAACATAGTGAAGACAGAGAAAAATAGAACGTTGTGTTTCGTAGTAGCTAAGTGCATTTTGTGTGAATCCAGAACAACATAAGTTCTGAGGAATTTTGTTTTGTAACCTCCAGTAGCGTTTTATTTTAATGAAAAGAGAGTTTACTCCACCTCTCTGTGCATATAATTTTATTGTTATCTCTGTGTTTGTAGAGGAATTTTCTTTCCTATCTGTTGTTCGGAATATTCAAAAACTTCAACATGGTATCAGAGCTAGTCTAGGCTCTTTGTATTTGCCAAAGGAGCTGAAGGAAAAAGAAGTTTGTTGAAGTTTTCTCCAGCAATGTGAAAGATCAGCAAAGTCAAGTATCTTACCAAAACAGAGTTTTGTGTTTGTTTTTTAAAGAGTGCAGTCCGGAAAAGTCTTTTAGAGACAGAGTTTATTTCTCAGCAGTGAGAAGGTTTAATTAAGAAACACAGTCAAGGTTTTTAAAGCATAGTTCAGAAAGCTAGCAATGGCAGGAGCCATCACAAGCACGAGTATGGAAAATACTCAACTCCCACAGTTCAATGGGAAGAGCTATGACTATTGGGAAATCACAATGAGAGCCATGTTTTTCTCTCAAGATTTATGGGAGCTAGTTGAAGATGGTTTAGAAGAACCAACAGATGAACAATAATTTAATTCCTTAACACAGACAGAGAAAGATTTGTTGAAGAGTAATAGGAAGTTGGACTAAAAAAATCTCTTATATCTCTATCAGGCAGTGCATGAAAGTATATTTCCAAGAATTGTAGTAGCAAAGAGGTCCAAGGATGCATGGGATACTCTCTAGACAGTTTACCAAGGTATGGAGAAGGTAAAGACATTATAGCTTCAATTAATGAGAAGATATTTTGAAATCATTTGCATGAAATATTCTGATACAATAGACTCATTCTTCACATTGTTAATTGGGTTGGTCACTCAAATGAGATCTCATGGAGAGACCATAGAAGAAAGAAGAATAGTGGAGAAAGTATTGAGGAGCTTACCCTCAAGATTTGATGTGATAGTAACAACCATTAAAGAGACATAGAATCTCTCGTTGTTTACTGTTGATGAACTTCATCCATCATTGATGACACATGAATAAAGATTGAACAAAACAACAAACTCATCTTTAGAGCATGCCTCCAAGACCCAAATATCCTTTGGAAGACGAAGAGGTCAAGGCAGATCAAACTACAGAGGAAAAAGAAGAGGCGGAAGCCAAAACAAAGGAAGAAAAAACCCTGCAAATACAAGTGGAAGGGGTAGCAATAAAAGTCAGAATCAAAGTCAAGGCAGCAGCCAAAAAGGTGGACAAAATCAAGCACATGAACAAAGGTATGATAAATCCCAAGTCCAATGTTATCACTGTAAGAAGTATGATCATTATGCAAATGAATGTAGGAAGAAACAGAGTGACATGGGTAGTAGACCCAGTGCTAATTTTACTAAAAAAAATCTCAGTCAAAAGAATTTATTTTTAGCATGTAATTTGGCTAAAGAAAATAATGAAGATAAATGGTTTCTAGATTCAGGATGTAGCAACGATATGACTGGAAACATTTCTATGTTTTACATGATTGATGAAAGTGTAAAGTCTCAAGTAACATTGGGGACAGACAATAAATTCTCTGTCATGGGAAAAGACAGAGTAAGTGTTTTGACAAAGAAAGGAGAAAGGAGATCCATATTAGATGTATACTATGTGTTTGGTATGAAGTGTAACCTTTTGAGCATTGGACAACTCTTTCAGAAAGGCTACAATGATTTTTTTAAGGATGATGTATGTACCATTATGGACATACCACCAAGCAAACAAAGAGGATTGCACAAGTGAAGATGACAAGAAATAGAATGTTTCCTCTCAAAATGAGAGTAGATTTGAAGAAAGAAGTTGCAATGGCAACAGTGACACAAGAGACATTTCAAAGATAAGCAAAAAATGAAAACTGGTTATGGAATTTGAGATTTGGACATCTCAACTTTGGAGGTCTGAATTTATTGTACAGAAAATGTATGGTAAAGGGATTACCATTGATTGAAAATCCAGACAATCTATGTGAAGGTTGCATCATGGGCAAACAAAACAGATAAAGTTTTCCATCATGAAATAGCATAAAGGCACATACACCCTTAAAAATAGTCCATTCTGATTTGTGTGGACCAATGTAAACACCATCATTAGTGGAAAGCCACTATATGCTAACCTTTATTGATGATTACACAAGAAAAACATGGGTTTATTTCTTGGAGTTGAAGAGTGAAGTGTTTGAAAAGTTTTGTCACTTTAAAACTCTAGTTAAGAATCAAAGTGACCATCATATTAAATTCTTAAGAATAGACAGAGGAGGAGAATATATCTTTAAAGAATTTCTGCGTTTTTGCAGAGAAAATGGGATACACAAGCAATTTCTAACAAGATATATACCACAGCAAAATGGAGTTGCTGAAAGGAAAAATAGAACCATCATGGACATGGTAAGAAGCATGTTGAAGGCAAAACATTTGCCAAATAAATATTGGGCTGAAATTGTACATTGTGCAGCATATGTGCTGAATAGATGCCCAACAAAGAGTGTAATGAACAGAGTTCTTGAAGAAACGTGGAGTGAGATAAAACAATTTGTCACCCACATGAGAGTATTTGGTTGTGTGGCTTATGCACACATTTCAGATCAACTGAGAAAGAAGTTGGACAGTAAGGGGGAGAAGTGCATATTTGTTGGATACAATGAAGAATCCAAAACATACAGATTGTATAACCCATCCACCAAGAAATTTATGATAAGCGGAGATGTACAATTTATTGAAAAAGAAGCTTGAGATGGAAGCATTGAGAAAACAGTGAATGTGAAAAGCTGTTTGTCTCATTATGAAGATAAGGAAGAAATCGCTGAAAGACATCCCTCATTAGCAGAACCACCTCCACCAACACAAGGACAACAAGGGACACCACAAGCAGGTATGAGAACACCCTTGAGAAGTGATGACAGCGCTTCTCTAAGCACATCACAAGGAGCATATTTGAGTGCTTCTACAAGCACAAGTTCAACAAGTGAAAGATGAGCCAGATTCAAAAGTCTGAATGAAATTTATGAACAAGAAGAAGGTATGAACTCTTTATTTGCACTGTACTGTCATGTATAAGATCCTATTCATTTTGAAGAAGCAATAAAAGATAAGAAATTAATAGATGTTATGGATGAAGAGATAAATGCCATAGAGAAAAATAAGACATGGGAATTAGTTGATCTCCCAAAAGGCAAGGAAGTAATTGGAGTGAAATGGATTTATAAAACTAAGATCAATGTTGAAGGTAACATTGAAAGGCACAAAGATAGACTTGTTGTCAAAGGCTACAAGCAGCAACAAGGAAGAGACTATGAGGAGACTTTTGCACCAGTTGCAAGAATGGAAATAGCAAGAGAAGTGTTGTCCATAGCAGCACAACACAAGTGGAAAGTTTACCAAATGGATGTGAAATCAGGATTCCTAAATGAAGTATTAATGGAAGAGGTTTATGTTGAACAACCTCTAGGCTATGAGAAAGAAGGTCAAGAGCACAAGGTATGAAAATTGAAGAAGAATCTGTATGGGCTAAAACAAGCACCAAGAGCATGGTACAGTAGGATAGATGCCTATCTACTAAAAAATGGGTTTGAGAAATGTGAAGGAGAACCCACATTATACATCAAAGAGAAATATGGTAAGATGCTCATTGTTGTTTTGTATGTTGATGATGTAATATTCACAGGTAATGATGCTTACCTCATTGAAAATTTCAAGACAATCATGAAAGATGAATTTGAGATGACTGATATGGGATTGCTGAAATAATTCTTAGGAATAGAAGTAGAGAAAAATGAAAATAAAATTTTTATTTCTCAAGCAAAGTATGTTAAATAATTTTTTAAAATATTTAACATGCAGGATTGCAAAGTAGCAATTACTCCTATAGTGATGGGATTGAAGTTAAGCAAAGAAAACAGCAACAAGGATTTTGATCCAAGTTTGTACAAGAGCATAGTTGGTAGCCTTATGTATTTGACTGCAACTATTCCTGATATTATGGATGTTGTAAGTTTAATTTCCAAATTTATCGAAAGGCCAAAGGAGGCACATTGGCAAACAACAAAAATAATTATGAGGTATGTGAAAGGAACAAAGAGGTATGGTATTTTATAGACCACTTTAGAAAATTTTGAATTGATTGGATATACTAACAGTGATTGGGTTGGAAGTATAGATGACAGGAAAATCACCTCTAGATATTTTTTTCATATGGGATCAGGAGTCATTTCATGGGCTTCTAAAAAACAACCAATTGTGGTTTTATCAACAGTAGAGGCAGAGTATGTGGCAGCTACAACAGCAGTATGTCAAGCAGTATGGATGGGAAGAATGTTGAGAAGTTTGTGTCATGAACAAGTAAAATGCACAACAATTTACTGTGATAATAGCTCAGCTATAGCTTTATCTAAGAATTCATTGTTTCATAAGAGAACGAAACACATTGATGTAAAGTATCACTACATCAAAGAGTTAGTGAGCAATGAGGAAATTGTTTTGCAACATTGGAAAACAAAAGAGCAGTTTGCTGATATGTTAACAAAATAACTGGGGCAGAAAAGTTTTAATTACCTAAGAAAATGTCTGGGTATGGAAGAAAACAACAATTGTAATTAAGGGGGAGTGTTGGAAATTAATTCCAACTACAAGACTATAACAGGAGGACAAAATTAAATTGGTGATGTGAATTTGCAAAGGACAGGAGCAACTGAAAACCAGTTTCATTCTACACTCCACCTCACATTCAACTCTGAGTTTAATTTTCCTGCAAAACACAAATTTTTGTTTAAAGGCCGTAGCCTATGTCTGCAATGAAGACCGTGGTTTAAACCACGCCGTCCCGCATTAACCTACCTACTGCTATTACTCCATCCACCAACCACTACATTTTCCGCATTTTGTTTGAAGTTCAAAAGCCCCACGTCATTTTCTGTGGACCCCTCCATGTCCACGTCCCCAAACTCTATAGTCAATCATCGTTTATCACACATCCCTGAGGCTTGCGTCATCATCCCATAACCCATGCAATAAGCGGTCCCCACCACCACTGCCATGTCAACCGCGTTAGCCAATCATATGTGTATCGCTTAGATTGAAGCTGACGTCACTGGGCCTTAGAAACCTTGTGATAGGTGATGGCCCACCTCCGGCAAGTCACCAGGCCATCAACCAATAGCAGCACTATCGCACCGTTTTGTTGCACAATCAGCAACCCTCAAAATGGATGCGATGAATCATTTAACCGTTTTGCATAATGTCTTTTGAAATCTGCGAAATATATTTGTTATAAAGTTTTAGACCTTTGGTTAAGGTTTAATGTTTTATGCGCGCGATGTATGTTTTATTTTGTTAAGTTTTAAACTTAGGGATATATATAAGTTTTATAATATATATATAAACAACGTGTGAAATGTAGATATATGGATGTAATGTATGCTCGAAGGCAGTAAGCTAAAAGCATAAGAGTGTGGAGTATGTCGAGAGAGCACTGTGTTGAAATAGAGTGAAGATGACCATATCCAATCCCTCTGCATCTCAAATCGATGACAACAAACACGTTATCAATTTATCCAACACCCAAATTGATTAACACACCCTCAATCTTGTCGGGAAAGGATTAAATTTCGCCATCTCCCCTCACACCATACCCAATGATGACATTCTATGTAGCATTGAATATGGTATTAAAGAACTACCGGATAATATCAAAGAAACAATCCGACAAGATTGCTCCATCATCATCAGAAAAGCCAAACCTCCTAAAAGAAATATCTCCTAGCACGAATTCCGTGCCCTCAAATCCCTAAACAAAAACCCTGATATTGTGGTCTTGAAGGCTGATAAAGGTGGAGAAACTGTCATCATGAACACAATTGAATATAACAGTAAAATGCTTAACCACCTTAACAACTTAGGGTGCTACATCAAATTAGAAAAGAACCCCATAAAAAAAATCTCTAAGAATATTCAGAGCTTAATTAAAAATGGCAATGAGCATAACATTAAAAATCTTATTGAAAATAACTCGTACACTCCTCGTATATATGGAGTCCCTAAGATACACAAGGAAGGGATCCCGGTTAGACCCATTGTCAACACCATTGGAGGACCAACTTACCATCTCGCTAAACATCTTGCTAAGAAACTTAAGCCTCTCGTTGGTAACACCAAATCCTTTGTCAAGGACTCTTCTCATTTCATCAATGAAATCAAAGAATCAAATCTAGATAAAAATTATATCTTAGTGAGTTTCGATGTCAAATCTATGTACACTAATATTCCTATTGATGAAGCCATGAAAGTGGTTCAAAAGATTAATGATCCGCACACAACCAAATTAATAGAAATTTGTCTCAGATCTACCTTCTTCAGTTTTAAAGAAGAAATTTATGAACAAACTTGCGGGGTTGCCATGGGATCACCTCTTTCACCCATCATTGCCAATATTTTCATGGAAGAATTTGAAGAAAAATCCATTGAATCCTCCCCTCTAAAACCCAAACTTTGGAAAAGATACGTGGACGACACCTTTGTCATTTGGCCTCATGGAAGGGAAAATCTAGATATTTTCTTGAACCACTTGAATAGTCTTTCTGAGTCCATCAAGTTTACCATGGAGGTGGAAGAAAATGGCATCCTTCCCTTTCTTGACATCCTCATCAACAAAAACATTGATGGCTCCATATCCCACCAAGTATATCAAAAGAAAACCCACACTGAACAATACCTTCATGCCAACTCTCACCATCATCCCACGCAGAAACTTGGGGTCCTTTACACCTTGGCAACCAGAGCTGTGCGCATCTCCGATCATGATCATTTTGAACAAGAGAAAAACCAAGGAATAATCCAAGGAATCAAAGCCTTTATAAAATGTTGAAAATGACCCTAAAAAGAAGCAAATTTCGGAAGATATAACCAGTAAAGTTCACCTCCCCTATATATTGGGCACCACTGACAAAATTTCTCACATTTTAAGAAAGAATAACATTAAAACAATCTTCAAACCTTTGAACACTATCAGCAGATGTCTCAAATCAGTCAAAGATCCCATTGATCCGAGATGCCACAAAGGAGTTTATTTAATTCCATGTTCATGTGGCAAACCCTACATTGGTGAAACTGGTCGATCAATCATGACTCGGATTCAAGAACATGCTGCTGACATAAAACATAACCGCTCCAAAACATCAGCTCTAGCTGAACATTCCAGCAAAACAAATCATCACATTTGTGTTGAGGACTCTCAGGTTGTGGCTAAAATTAACCATTATCGCCATAGGAAATTTAGGGAAGCCATTGAAATTGGAAAACACCCTAACAACCTCAATCATGACGATGGCTGGAAAATAAGCGACAATTGGATTCCTATTCTATATCCAAAACCCGCCCTAAAATAACTCCCATTGCTTCTCTTTTTTCGTATTTTCCTCCTCTAACCTTTTCATTTCTCTATACCTCTGCCTTGGTCCTCTACCTTGCCCCCCTCTTCTTTTTCCGATTAATTCTTCTCAATGCCAATAACACCCCCGCCCCCCCTCCCCCTCGCCCCCTCCCTTCTCCTCCCCTCCCCTTCTCCTTCACTCTTCCCCTTAGTTATCTAATCTATTAATCTCATTTAGAATCTTTCATGTTAAATTAATAAATTTTAATTCAAAATTTTAGTAATATTTAATTTTTAAAAAACATCATCAACCCCATATTCCGAATCCATAAAGAATTAGAATTCACTATATTCACCGTCATCCCCTTTAATTAATAATCTTGTATTAAAATAATATTATTATTTGACATTGTGTGATAATTAAAAACATAGTTATTCATTAGTTAAAATAGTAATTCACAATTGGGGAATTTAAATAACTTTATTTTTAGATAATTAAATATCTATTTAAATATATATAAAAAAGAGGTATTAATTAATCTCTACAATTAAAAACTAACTTTAGAGTCATTAATTAAAATGAGGCCTATTATTAGATATTATTTTAACATTCATTATTTAAAATTAAAAATCATCAATAAAAAAGAACATAGATATTTATTAAAACAATGGTATTTAATTACTCATTTAAATTAAAAAAGATATTAAATAATAATATCACTTTAATTAAAACCAACTTTAGGGTCTTTAATTAAAAAGATATCATTTAGAAAGATATCAAGTAATTTAATTTATTTTTCCTCCATCAATCAAGGTCGGCCTCCAGTTTCCTTCTGCTCATTGTCACTCACTCTCCTTCAATTATACCCTATGATGAGATCTGACAGAATCCATTGATCTATCCTGATGATGAACCATAGAGGATTGGTTCGCAACGTCGGTTACATAAAAAATGGATGCGATTAATCCGTAAGATTCTACACACAACAACACAAGTCGCAGAAGCCTCAAATCAACAAAGATTATAGGGTTGTGCTACACTCACAGGAAATTCTTTATAAAATAAATTAATCAGAGAAAATGCAATGTACTAGTAAAAAAAATATAATCACAGAGTCAATACAACAAGCAATGTATTCGACACTGGAAATAACTATGTGAACTGAGCGAGTTTATATACTAGTATAGATTTATTGTGGAAGAATCAAATTTTTTCATGTGTAAATCTTTTTAATTTTTCATTGTTTAAATTGTATTTTTGAATGTTATATAGAGTATATATAGGACCAAATAAACATTTAGAGTATAATTTATTTTTATTTTAAAGAGACACATGTCAATTCAATGGATGGACAGACGAAAGACTTACACATCCTACTCATACTCAGCTGTAGAATGACCTTCTTAACTAAAAAACAAAAAAGTGTTTTTTTTTTAACCTTCTAAGATATATGTATTTAGAAACTCAGAAATTAAACAAGAGAATGTTTAAGTTCTCAAAGCTAGGAAACTCGGTTTTAAACCCATGATTTAGAACCGAAATGCTTTTATATAAGTTAGAATTTTACTGTTACATTTTGTATGAGAAAACAAATTGGAAAATTAGGACATGACTAATGGTATCAAAGAAAGGTTTCAACTTTGATGGCTATTGATGGCTATATGAGATTGACATGCATTGAATTATTAGACGAAAATTATATTTTGTGATTACATAGTGACCTAAAAGATCTACAGTGGGAACATTACATCTAGCTAGTAAAATTTTCTTATAATAATGGTTACCAAGCTTTATTAAATATGAGAAATTGTGAAGCTTTATATGGTAGAAAGTTCAACATATCAATAAGGTGGGATAATCCGAAGATAAAATTATTTTGATTCCATATATGTTAAAGGAAATGGAAAGGATGATTACTCAAATTAAACATAATTTGAAAATAGCCTAGGATTGTCAAAAGAGTTATCATGACATAGGGACCCTGTCTACTTAAACCTAAGAAAATTGCATTAACATTTGGAGGATATCCCAAGTTGGCTCCAAGATATTGTGGACCTTTTCAAGTGCTTGCTCAAATAGGCCCTATAACCTATCAACTTGCCCTTCCACTTAACATAAAAGTGCATGAAGCATTTCATGTTTTTCTACAAAAGAAACATGGACATGATTTAAATCATGTAATTGATTGGAATGTGATATAGGTCGAATAAGAAGAGAAGTTCATAGCCAAAATTTTATGCATACTAGAATAGAAAGAAACGATTATGTGGAATCAAGTCATAGATCAAGTTAAAGTGCAGTGGATGCATTTTAGTTGTGATGAAGCTACTTGGAAAATGGAAGGGAATATGAGGCAAGCTTATCCATTCTTATTTAAATGTTGAATTGTGAAAACAAAAAAAAATTTAACACCGAGGATGATGATACTTTAAGGGGTCACTACTGGAATACCTCTCATTTATTATATTTGCTTAAATTTTGTTGTGAGTAGATTGGAGATAGTTTGCATTTAGAGGTAAACACAAGAAAAACATATTATGATTTACAATGACGAAAAGATATTGTGATTGTTTATTTTGAATATTTAATGTTAATATTAATTAAATTTTGGAGAGAAATTTATATATAGTTATTTGTGAGGCTTAAAAAATTAACTCAAATGAAATTTCGGCTATATTAGTAAATTTCCAAAGAGTGTGGCAAGAAATAATAAACTAAAATTGATAGGAAATTGATTGTTTTCCTAATTTGGTGGGTGTGGAAAACAACTTTCCCTGGTTTTTGGAACCACTCAATCTGGGGGAGGCCAAGGTGGAGAGGGGAAATAAGGATGAAAGTCCTAGAAAAAATAGTATTCATTCTTCAAAAAATGAATATCAAGAGAGAAAAAAGGGCAAAGTACAAGGTTTATGCTTAAATAATCTTATTCTCTTCAACAAAATGACATCATTCCAACCCTATCATTATTTAGAAAAAAAATGTATTGTCATTAAGGAAGAGCTTTCCTATGATCGGTAGTAGGTCTATTCAATCTACCTATGGAAGGAAGATTTCTGTAATATATATATTCCCCTGAAGTTGTTTGTATGGTTAAAATTATTTAGTTCTTTGCATTGCTCTATTGGATTAAATGAGAGTTAAGGATCATTTCTATTAATAACTCAATCGAAGTTCAGGTCAATGGAAATGACCCCTGTGTTACATAAATGATTAGATTATTTATTGGTTGTCTTTTCATTTGATTCTAAATAAAAAATACCATAATTAAAAAAAAGTGATTATCTGTAGTTTTATGCTAAAATAAAAAAACTGCGTTCGAAACCCATGATTATAGATGTTGAAAGATATAAACTCCATCCTTCTTAGAGGTTTAAGTTAGAGAAAATGAATAGGTCCTCTGCCAAATCAAACCAAAGTATACAGTGAGCGATGAATATTTGTTATGTGTAATAACCTTATTACTATATCTTTTCTCAGGCGAGCGAGCAGCGGCAAGAGCGGGCACATATGGCAAGCGAGCGTGACAATTTCTTTCAGGCGATCGTGTTTATACATTATAATGACAGCCCAGCTGATGTGTTACAGCCGAACTATTATCATGTTTGATCATTTTTTGGATCGGGCTGCCATCATCTATTCATCATTTCTAATGCGCTGACTCAAGAGCGTCCTCATTTTCCTCTTTTAATCATTTCTGATGCTTCTCGAGTTTAGTCTCCTTTTTGGATATGTATCAGGTATCTGGAATGTTTTTGAACCTTTTCATATTATTCCATGATTATCATACATGATTGTATTTGTAACCGGGTCGGATCTTGACCTGTTCATGAGGATGCCCATTCATCTGATCTTGCTCAAGTTATGAGCAGAATTACTTGGGGCAAATGATGGAAGATTTCTGGCTGTGTTTCTCCACAGCTGAGATTATTTGAATATGTACTGTATATATTATCAATATAAGAGCGTCCTCATTTTCCTTTTTTAATCATTTCTGATGCTTCTCGAGTTTAGTCTCCTTTTTGGATATGTATCAGGTATCTGGAATGTTTTTGAACCTTTTCATATTATTCCATGATTATCATACATGATTGTATTTGTAACCGGGTCGGATCTTGACCTGTTCATGAGGATGCCCATTCATCTGATCTTGCTCAAGTTATGAGCAGAATTACTTGGGGCAAATGATGGAAGATTTCTGGCTGTGTTTCTCCACAGCTGAGATTATTTGAATATGTACTGTATATATTATCAATATATTCAGCGTTTTTTTCTTTCTGAAAAAAAAAAAAACCTTATTACTAATTACGTATCGAGAGTAACATTGCTAAGCGAGGGTGGTAGTATTACCTGCGAACTACAATGTAAGAGATCAAATTATAAGGTGTTGCATTTATCTAATATGTTACATATAAAAACAACGAAGGATTACAGTGTATGTATTCAACCAAATTTCACCTGGCAGGAAGAAAACGAGAAGTGTTATTCAATGCGACTTGTGGGAATTCCTTTGTGGAAACCTTGCAAACAAGGGAATCATGTGAAATAAGTATTAAAAAAGTTGTGTGGAAATTCTTATAAATTATTGTTGAAGTACATGAACAGTAGATTCAAATTCTCCCTCCAAATTCTCTGCAACTCAAACCGTGGTTACTCTTGATACATTTGTAAGGATGTCGGGTTCCTTTCAGAATGTAGCATCCATTTAATTCTAGAAGGACATCATGTTATCATGGAGGGAAATGGTTGGTTTTATAACCATATTACCCAGAATTTAAATGAAAATACGTTGTAGCAGAGCGAAGCTCTTCTTGGTTCAAAAGCTAGATAATAAATGTTTTCCCATGACAAAAAAAAACAAAGGATGCCAAATAAAATACATTTGGCACATAAATTAAATTTAAGATTGATACGAATCGAGATCAACAATGCTTTTGCAGTTAACCATCAAATACAATCCAAATCTGAAGTAACTGAGATAACGAATCGCCAGCGTTATGATCACCAGATCATTGGAATATTAATTAAGGATTGTCAACGTTCATTATATATATATATATATATATATATTAATTAAGATGAAATGGATCCAAATGTTGGATCAGGAAATTACGTCAGTAGAGCCGCGTTCAAGTCACATTAAATTATGTTAGGTGAGATACCACCATCCTCTACTTCATTTAAAAGCCGTGTGCACTATTTTGAAGAGACTCTAAATACATGTGGGTAAGTGGGAGTGATAACATATACACTAGCAATTGCACCTGTGGCGCAAAGGAACGCCGAAAGGAGAGGAATGGTGTATCTTCGGTTTCACCGCCAGGCGTAACGTTTTTGGGGGGCAGTTTGTGCCATAAGTATAAAGATCTGTGAGAGGGGAGTTGAATTAGATTATATGTCAGTTTTGAAATGGATTTGGTGAAGGAGTTAACTGTTAATGAGATATCTGTGCATTTGTTTAACCCACAGGAATATTAAAAAGGAAAATGATTTGAAAGGAAATTATAGGGAAAGAAATGAACTGTCGGAACAAAACATGAGCAGGCTGCGATAAAAGGAAAGAAATCTCCTTAGGATAGATATGGTAGATTCGATTCAACACAATGTTTTTGTTATCTTAACAGAATCATCAAACATGGAGAGAGACCTGTTGGTGGATTGGAGGAGTCTGCATTGAGTTACATGGAGAGACACCTGTTGGTGGATTAAGCTACATGGTTTGAGCAGTGTGGAAAACATTTCTGAAGATGTTGTGAGCAAGAGTTGAAGCTTTGAAAATGATATAACAAGAAGGCGCTGAAACCACAACAAGAACGGTAGAAGTGATAAGACCATATCTGAAAACATATTTTTGAAATAGTTAATTTGAATTTTAAATATTTATATTTATTGTAATAAAAACATTAATTTTTAATTTAATATGATTAAGTTGTAATTTATGTAATTTTTTTTTTTATTTCATTTTATTTATTTATTTATTAATCTTTGTTCTATTTTGTTTCTATTGATTTATTTATTTATTTATTGTATTCTTATTTTTGCAATAAAGATTTTTTTTATCTATTTTATTTTAATTTTAATTATATCTTTATTTTATTTTATTTCTATTTATTTATTCATATTTTATTTATTTATTTAATTATTATTATTATTATGATTTTTTTTTTCTTTCTTCTTTTTGGTTTGGAAATGCACGAGAGTGATTTGCCGAGCGTGGTCAAGAACTAGGGGAAGAGTAGAAAAATTTCATTTCCCAAAAAATAAGATTCGAGGTTTAATTGAGTTTGGCCACTCGTAGGCAAGGCTGAAGTATTGACATAAAATGACTTAGAAGACTTTACGAGTTAAAGATTATTTTAAAATACAAATTGTGACATTGACATCATACAATTCTCCACGTGGACACGAATGACTTGCCTGTCAGAGCCACATATTCGTATTCGTACGTTTGGTATCTATCATGTGTAACTGCGCATAAGTCTTACATTACTATTTAGAACGGTGTTGTCGATAGAGACTGAATTTTGGCAAGTTTCTCGCTGGAATTTGGATTATTTTTTTTTCAAAAATCTGATTAACGTAGGCGCTAAGTTCATCGAAAAAACTGAAACTTAAAATCTGCAACCCTAATTTTCAAAATTTCAGTCCAGTTTTTTTGTTTTTTTCAAAATATTCATTCTAGAGTTTCTCAAAGTCTTACTAGAATTGCGAAAATTGTGGCACTGTTTAAATTATGCGAATTAGAGTATCATTTTTTACTTTCAGTAAAAAGCTATATTCCTGCAACCTCTAATAAGAAAAACCTATTACTAATTCGTTTTTCCCGCTCAGAAGGTTGCTCATGATCGACAAGGCAAAAGGCAAAGGGAATACCAGAGAAAATCGAACCTCAACAAGCCAAAAAAATAAAAAAGAGTAAAATTGATAACTACTTGCATGCTGGAAATCGTATTCCCATAGCTTCATATCAATCTACATAAGATGAAAAGTTGAGAACACCTATTAACAGGTCAAAATTCTAAAAGTGCAATTCGTCATTAACACAATTGAAAAATAAATAGGTAACAAACCGCCTCACTCACCACAAAATGCCAAAATTTCAACATCTTTCCACGAAAACAAGGAGCGGAGGTATCCACTTCCCACCATAGCTCCAACCACTATGTCAGTCCCAATTGCTTATAAAATCAAATTTATTAGACAACATTCCAATTGCACATAAGATTTCATACCATATCAAACAAGTTAGAAAAAGAAGAGTTTATTTGCATGTTAAATTGTTTTGGCAATTCCTACCCTTTACATTTAATAATATCACAACGGCTGGAATTTGTAAATAATAGGTGTAGACCATTCAAAGATATGGTGAGAATGGGGATGGGATTATCTTTGAGCTGAGACAATATGAAAAAGGCTTGCTATTAGAATGCAAATATATAAAAATTGATTTGACACAGTTAAAATGGTGATTTGAAATCATTTTGCTCTTTCTTAGTTGATATCTTGTGCAGAACATATAATACTCTTTGAATTATTAAATTAAAGTAATGTTTGTGGAATGCACACAAAATATATTATTTTTACTAAAAAGTTCATTCAGGAGTATAACCACAATCAAACCTGCATTGACTGGCTTCTATAGCGTGCATCATCCAAACCTGTTTTATAACATTCTGTGCTCCAAAGTTTCATGTGAGCCATGTTGAAAACTGTACAAGAATGGTAATTGAGATGTTGACCAAAAAATTGGAAGAAGGCCCTGGAACTAATGACATGTAATCAAGGACTTAATATCCTTTCGTGTAGAGGATAAATGACTATGGACTGAAAAACTTGAAGAAAACACTGCGCTGCAAATGGAAATATGAAATAAAATACTAAATGTCCTTTGGTGCAGAAGAAAAATGTTTCATGGTGTCTTTGTCCGAGGGTAGAGTGATGAATGTTGATGCTTGAATCGAATGCCATCAGCAATTGATATTCAGGACTGCTGATTCATAACATCTCTCCGAAAGTTGTTCAGCAAAATATGCTGAATAGTCTCAGTTTCTGTGCTCCGAAGTTTCAGAGTAGCCTATGAAAACTGTGCTAATATGATTAAACTATGTACTGAAAATCTTGGAGAATCTGAAAAATGTTTCATGGTGTCTTTGTCTGAGGGTAGAGCGATGAATGCTGATGCTTGAATTGGATGCCATCAGCAATCAATATTCAGGATTGCTGACTCATAACATCTCTCCGAAAGTTGTTCAGCAAAATATGCTGAATAGTCTCAGTTTCTGCACTCCGAAGTTTCAGAGTAGCCAATGAAAACTGTGCTACTATGATTAAACTATCTACTGAAAATCTGGGAAAGCACTGGAATCCTAATGATAATTATGATATCAAGGACTTGATATCCTAGGGGGCAGAGGAAAATGACCACGGGTAATAAAAAATTGGGAGAAAGTACTTGAATGTAAATGATATATAAAATCAAGTAGACATCCTTTGGTGCGAAAGAAAAGTGCTCCACGATGTCTTTGTCTAAGCGGTTAGTTATGAATTCTGATGCTTGAATTCAGGATTGGATGCCATTAGCAATCAAGATTCAGGATTACTAATCCACAAAATCACTGCAAATGTTGTTAAGCAGTATATGCTGAATAGTCTCAAATTGTTTGTATTTTGAGTTATTAAAGTCTCAACTCAAAGATAATCCCATCCCCATTCTCACCATATCTTTGAATGGTCTACACCTATTATTTACAAATCACCATGCCTTGACTATCAACTTTCAAGGGGAAGAATCCACAATTTCTAATTAATCCATGCCCCATGTTTGTGGAAAATGAGGCATAGTCCAGATAAATCCACCACTAATACATAATCTTCAAACAAGATATCTTGTCTATGACCTAGAAAAGGATGTACATTAGAGTCAGGACTCTGGGAAGATCCACCAACATTTTATCTTCCAAAACCTTGTTTCTCCACCCGGTTCTTCATGTCATTACAGTATAGAAAACATGTTTAATACAAGTTTATTACTTTATAGAAACCAGAGTATCACCCCTGGTGCAATAAACAGAGCATCACAATGAAGTTTTTTGAAACACTCTTGTTTTGACCAAATGTTACAGTCAGTCCCACTTACTTTGCCAAAATCACCTAGACTTACAATGCCTAGACTTGTAAGTCTATCACTTTGTGAATCCCAGAGTATTATCCCCGTGCAAGAAACATGGCATTATCGCATTTACAACATTGTGAAGCTTGGATTTTAAATATATTTAATGCATGACCACTTTTCATAAAATTTGCGCATAAACAAGCATACAAAAACCCAAAATTTATACACCATTAATGCACAAAACTGTTTATAATCTGCATTTAATTGGAACAGAAAGTGAGATTTTGAAGCAAATGGGCAGAAACCCTACTTTCCATATAGTAAGTTACGAGACCAAACCCCTTAATTCAATTCCTGAACTGCTCAGGAAATGAAAAAAAAAAAAACGCCAAACCCAACATAGCATGGAAAGTAAAATATACAACGCTATAATGTTTCTAATTTTCTACTGCATTTTACCTCATCAAAACGTTTGAATCCACACTCATTTGTGACACAAATTACCGTAAACAAACATTTTGAGACCTATAAGGTCAATCACTGTTTTATTCTGCAAATATATCGGAGCATTGAAGTATGGAACTTTCTGATTGGTAAGCCTAGTCACCGCTTCTCCCTTACAGGCATGGAGAAATGTTGAAACTTCTGCACGTCGTAAGTAGAAAAAAATATATGCAAGCCTTTTAGATTCAGCAAAATGAGCCAAAAAGACCAGTTGAGCCATGGTAGCCATTAAGCCAAATAAAGTGGTCACACACCAAAAAAACAATGTTCCTCTCCACAAACGGAGGCAATGTCAGACTGCAGGTTTCTGTCCCCACCCTATCCTTGGGGTATGGGTCTATTTAACAATCGAGCTGTCGCATGGAAGATGCCCAGACATCTCATTTGACTGCTTTGTCTTCGGATCCTCTTTATTCAAAAATAATTTATTGCATTTTTGTTTTCGATTAAATCAGCACACTGCTCCATTCATAACTCTTGCTTTCAGGATTTAACACCGGTTGTGGTTGGCGTGCAAAATGAAACAATAGGATACATTATTTTAGAATATATTCACAGGATGATGCAGAAAGAGAGGGAGGTGAACTTTGAGAAAACTAAGGCGAATAACAGAACTTACAGGTCAACAAATAGCTTGAAAGAATTATAAATTCCCCATTGGGGTCGTGTGAGCATTCCCACCATGAGAATTCTCAAAGGGAGAGCCCGTGTGCAAAGGCCCACAAACCCTATTTTTTCGACAGGCTAATATATAGGAACAAACAACACAATTAGTCACTTAATACAAGCATTAATGGAAGCCTATATGTACAGGAACTACTCATTTAATGTTTTGTATTGATACTCTCTACATGGCAACTTAATTGGTGATCACCTGTTATGATGTAATACAGAAACCATAAAGTTAAAGTTCAGAAACCATAAAATTTAAAGTTGAAATCCTCTGAATCAAGCTTTGCATTGATACACCTCAATGAATATTCTCCCACCTCAGTCACAGCAGCGCCCTTAGAATTATTGAGGAAGGAGACCAGGTTGTCTGCAGGGTGAGAAATGACTGTAACTGAAGCTTAGAACAATTGGAAAAAACTAAGTGCACAACACAATACAAGGGAGAAGCTGCTAGAATTTAAGAAGCTGAATAGTAAACAAAATTCCAACTCTCCTCTAACAGAAGCTCTGTTTGGATGAAAACCTAAGGCTACTGAAGCTTAGAACAATTGGGGAAACCAAAACTAAGTGCACAACACAAAACAAGGGAAAAGCTGCTAGAATTTAAGAAGCTGAATTGTAAACAAAATTCCAACTCTTTTCAAGAACTAGCATCAATCTGAAGCATAATGCCAATACATAGCTTAAATTGCACCAAACATCTTGACTAATTCAAAGTTCCCGAGTTTTTACACAGTATCTCACGAAGCTCATTTGCAATCAACACAGAAGAACTATTAACAGCTGTTACCAAATAGTCAATTTGCTGCAACAATATCAAGATGCTATTGAAGTCAACAAATTTTTATTATAAGTCCTGAAGGCCTCTTGTTGAATCGCTAGCTGAAACAATCCATATCAATCATCATATTGAAATATAATCATGGTGAAAATTCTGTACAAAATCTCAACCAGGTATATATCCGGATTAGGAAGAATGGATATTGTCACTAGTGGAGTTCATATAGTTAAAAAAACAGTGAGTTGTATTATCCAAAAACTTCCCAACCATTTTCAAAGTTTGGCATGTGATTGATCCAGCACTCAATAGAGACCAGCTTATTTGCATCCAAAAAAACTGAACAATATTTTTCGTGTCTACTACTGGATACAATCAAAATTTACAGAATTTTGAATATATCTTTGGAGGCCTCTTGCTAAACCATTTCGCTGGCATAGCAGTGCTTGTGGCAACAAAGGTAAAATATATTAAAATAATAGAAGCGCTGCAAAAGATAGAGTACATAAATCAACTTTAAGCAAAGTCTTTCCAAACCCAACTTTGAGAAATAAGTCCTTGTATCTAAAAGAAGCACATTGAACATCCTGCACACAATGTGATTAGGGAATTTGCCAAATTTGCAAACAGAGGATACTGATAATCGTGGAGTCTATATGGTAAGAACGCCAGAAGAGTCTATATTTCAGAAGTTCCCAATCATTTTAAAGATTTTGCATTTGTTTTATCCAGCACTCCATAGACAACTTTCTTTGCATCTAGCAAAGCTGTACTTATTTGCATCCAAAAAAACTGAACAATAGTTTTCGTGTCTACTACTGGATACAATCAAAATTTACAGAATTTTGAATATATCTCTGAAGGCCTCTTGCTGAACCATTTCGCTGGCACAGCAGTGCTTGTGGCAACAAAGGCAAAATATATTAAAATAATACAAGTGCTGCAAAAGATAGGGTACAGAAATCAACTTTAAGCAAAGTCTTTCCAAACCCAACTTTGAGAAATCAGTCCTTGTATCTAAAAGAAGCACATTGAACATCCTGCAGACAATGTGATTAGGGAATTTGCCAAATTTGCAAACAGAGGATACTGATAATCGTGGAGTCTATATGGTAAGAACGCCAGAAGAGTCTATATTTCAGAAGTTCCCAATCATTTTAAAGATTTTGCATTTGTTTTATCCAGCACTCCATAGACAACTTTCTTTGCATCTATCAAAGGTCCACTACCGGCTGTCTCCAATACACAATATAATCAACTTCCACTACAATAATGAGAGGCTATCAAAACAATGTGCATATTTTAGATACAGAATCCAAACCTGATAAAGGCGTGTTCTTGAAAATAAAGGGTAAAAGAATTCAAATTGAACCTGTTGCTCAAAAAAGGCGTATATATACCACATATATACCCTGTCCACACATGAGATAGAACGCTAGTATGAGAACTTTCATCGTTGAGTCATAGAACCAAGCCACAATACATCATGTGCCCAACCTGATTCAGAAAAAATGCAAATTTGAGAACAGGCATTTGTTTGTGGGCGAACATATGAAGACGGAGGATGAACGCATTTAAGCACACCCGTATATGACAGGTTTCATCATTAATGAAGGAGCAGTCACCACGAACCAAGCGTATCTGCATATTTAACGCTGCAACAACCAAACATTCATTCCAGATCTGGGCGATTTCTTGGATTTTGGAAGTAGGCTGAGAGGCGTTGCTGCCACGCTTGAGCATCAACGAGACGCAGCTGGTAAATCGTGCGAGCTGGAGAACTGTGAGCTGTAAACACTCAAACAGCGAGCCATCAATTAATCTGAGAACTCCATTCAGCCAAATCGTCCGAGGTGGAGGTAAGAGCAGCATCGTGCGAGTTGGACTGTGAGCTGACCTGGTAAATCGTCCGAGGTGGAGAAAACAGCGAGGTCGAACCAACAGCCGGAAAATGGCACATTCTCAGTGGCTCGAAGGACGATGGCAAAGTCCTCTGATTGGCTCCAGAAAACAATGCATTCAGCCAAACCCAGCAAAGGGAACGCCTTTCGGCGTAATTAGGGTGAGCTTTATTTCTTAGGCTATAAGTTATTAAATGCATTGGGACATATACTGCAAATAGATAGATTTAAATTAATTTAATTTTAATTGTGGGTAGTATATGCCCTACTGCATTTAATAACGTATAGTCCAGAAAATAAGTTTTACCATACATTAGTTGCACATCAATACTAGTGTCGCCATTGTATGAGTTGTATGGTATTGTATAACATATGATATCATCAAATTGAAACTCGAAAAAAGGTTTATGGGATTCAAGTTTTTGGCATACTAATTGTAATTGGTAAGTTGGACCTTGATAATGTTAATATGATGAACCTAAATGAAAATGTGCTAGGGTTAAGCCCGAGGCTTATCAATTTGAGGATTATTTCATATAATTTGAAAATGTTATTAAGTATTGGGTTAGAAAATGTTTTGTAAGGGATTCACTAGTGAAATAGATAAGGAAGGAAGCAAGAAACTTTGTTACCAAAATGTTAATCAAACAAACATATGTATATCCATGATAATTATTGGAGGAGGAAGGTCAAGAATTAATGCTTAAATCTTCGGAGAGATGTGGAAATTTTACACAATGTAGTTTAGATATGGTATTTAATGTATTTATAAAACTCCACACATTCATTATATCTTTAAGAGCTTCATGTAGAAACAAATGCCAACGTTTAATACATAAAATTACACCATATGTTTTTATAGAAACTGCAATTTTATTTTTATATCTATATTTAAAAATAAATAAATAAATTTGGAAATCTTGGGCATGTGACATTTGTAGTGGGATTGTTCCAGTTCCTTCCAATGAAGGAAAGCGTAAAGGTCTAGTTGTTTAGTTTATTTTATTGGTCGTTAGAGAAGTGAGCCATTGTGGGTGTGCTTTTTCCTTAATTGTTCTGGCTAGTCCACTCCTCTAGTAACATTTTTCATATTATTCTTTTCTTTTTGTCCTTTGCCTTTCCTTTTTCCCTTAGGTTGTCATTATCATTGTCTTCCAATAAAATCTGGATTTTGTTTGAGCGTAACGATAATATTTAGTGGGATTGTTACAACACAACTCGAATGGGGAGAGAAACCATGGCGGTTAGGGTTTATTGCACAAAGCACCATCATCGCTTGTCGGCAACCTCTCTGGGTTGCGCATCTGGTGGATGGAGGGTATGATTGTGCCCTCACCCTGCATATGCGACGGCATGGTTTGATGATCGACTATGCAAATACGCAAACCCCTTTGTTTTTCTCACCCAAATTCCCATCGCCCTATTAGGCTCAGTTCCATGGCTCGTGTAGGCAGCTTCCAAAAGACTGGCTCCGGCACACCTATTATGGTATGGCCTTATGGATTGGTTTCACGAGGGCTACGGCGTAATACAGATATAGGTCACAATACCGTGAAGCCCGGATTAAAATTAGGGTCGGCAGCCACGAGTAGGGACTGGGCACTGGTGTCGGTGGCCATAAGAAGGGGTGAGGATCATACACCCCCTCAGAATACAATGCACATAAAGGGGCTACAAGGTGGAATTACGCACCAAACTTCGTCGAACTGTTGTGCCTGGCTTCTCGTCATGGATCTCTATTGCGCAAAGGAACTTGGCTTCCATATGACCTCATCTATGTAGCCAAAGCAGAACCCCACAGAAGCCTACACATGTATTCCCGACTATGAGGAAAAGTTATGCACAGTCCGATTTCATATTTTCATTAAACCCCCTATGGGGAACAATTTTATTATTTGGGCACAAGACATAGATGGGGTCGCAAAACTGAAAAAAAATATCAGTTTAACCTCTAGTTATTCATGCCATTTGCAATCCTTAATCTATAGTGGTAGCTCCCTCCAAGACTCCTGTTCAATAAAATACTACTGCATCTATCCAGAATTCACTATCTATCTCAATCTTCGACTGAGAGGTGGCACAGCAAAAAAACACAGAACTCAAGGACCCACAAGGGGAACCGACACTTCTAAACCAAACTTCCCAAAAGGCCCCTCATACAAGAACATCTTACATGGGAAAAACAAAGCAGCAACAGTAACTGAACCAGCTGAAAATGCCCCCAAAAAATATATTATGGAGCAACTAAACTGCATGCCAGAACTGAACATAGATACTCCAGAGATTGACAAACATCGAACCTCCTTTGAATCTCAAGCATTAATCTGCGGGTTCAACAACTTCTGGCCCAAACCGATGGAACTCTTTCATTGGATTTTCACCAAATGGACCATGGACTGTGAAATCCATCTTTGTTCAAAGGGGGTTTTCATCGTTAAATTTCCATCTTCGGAAGCCAGAGACATCATTCTTAGGGATGGACCATGGTTATAGGGATCTACCAGACTCTTCATCACACCATGGTTCCCGGATTTTGCCGCTAACACTATGAGGGTGACCATAATGTCGATCTGGGTCTGGCTATACAACCTCCCACTTCATTTTTGGAATGAATGTGTATTAGAAGGCATAGGGAACATCATTGGGAGATACATAAAAACAGATACACAGTGCCTAGAGGAGAGGATCTTCACATTCACATGAATCTGTGTGGAAATGGATCTCAGTAAAGGGTTACTAGAAATAATTTAGCTGATTCATAAACAACAGAAATGGACACAACACCTAGACTATGAAAATATAACATTCAGATGCAGGATATGCAGGAACATCGACCACTTGCAAAACAAATGCCCGGAATAAAAAAGGGACAACAGAAAAAGAAGAAGCAAAGGAAATCACCCAAAGGATGGAAATTTCCTTCTGCTGAATCAGAACATGAGATAGAAGAAGAAGCAGACATCCCCATTCCCAATGAAAATAACCAGACAACAACCGAGACGGAGATACAAGACCAAGCGATGCAAGATCCCTTTGACCTCACATCCACTATTCAGTTGGCAAAGGACATTAGGGCCCTGGATAACGAGGGAATCAAAATACAACACAACTCAGACACCTTAGAGTCAGACAAGGACATTGGAGAAATTACAGAAGAAACCCAGCTTGCCCTTATCTCCGCCACGTCAACACAAGGTGCTTGGAGAAAGGTCGAAAAGAAGAAAGGGAGAAAATCTTGATTTTCTCCCCTTGTACTATATGTTCATATTTTCAATCTGATAGCCTGACTTGATCGACAATTCCCAACACATGTAAAATGTAATTTTGTTTTCAGTAATAAAATTACGTTTTTTTTTTTTTTTCCGAGGAAAAAAAGAAACAAAAATATTTAGTTTCATTAATTAGTTTATACTTTTTTCTTTGAGGGGAGCGGGGGGGGGGGATGGTTAGGTGAATTGTTTGTTTTCTCTTCCATTTAGGTTCATTTTTTACAAAAATGTCACATAAAAATATCTTAATTTGATCAGTGATATATTTTTACCCACCTTCTGTGGTCATGTGACATTCGCCCATTGCAAAAAAATCCTCCATTGAAAAATCCAATAATGAAGTAAAATCCATTGAAAAATATTTTCAAAAATTTTGAGTAGCAGTTTAAGAGTCTATTTATGTTCCATTAATGTTATAAGCATATGCACAAGCTATTAATCCATGGCCTAAACCAAGGAACCATGCAACCCTAGCTATGTAGTTCCCAAAGCTTTAATTGAGCATATAGACCTCATGTGGGCTAAATAATTTCCATGAAAGGCCTATATAGTGGCCAAGGCCCCATGCCTATCCCATATGCATTAGGATCATTAGCTTGGTGCTAATTCCATCTATTTATAACAATAGTAACTACTTCGGCCATTGATCAACTTTTTACGATCACTTTTTTACCACCATGGTTTGATAGTTGCAATTGTGCCTTATTCCACTCATGGAAAAAAGAATCTATATACAATATTTATGGTGTGTTCTAGGGCTTGGAATATTTCCAATGAACCCTAAAATTAATTATGAAAATATAAGACACTACGTGTTGCACTAAAACAATGCTTTCTAGAAGTTGAAATGCTTTTGTAATTTTGGAATGCTCATTTTATATGCATGTCTAGACTCTTCATAAATAAACAGCGAAATAAAAGTAAAATCTATCAATGCGTCACATTTTGATTGGTGACTAGGAATAGAAGGAAATCAAAAATCAAAACTAATGAAGCTTACCTAATAATTTTGCAAATGGATTCCATTAAAGGAGAGGCGACAAACCTGTTTAGTTGTCCTATTTATCTCCTATTAGTTTTTCAGTCCTTGTGGTGTTGTGGATCACCTCCTCTATTTCCAAATACCAGTCCCAATGAAAATACCTTCATAAAATCCCCTAGTTTTCACCTCACGATGTCATAGCCTAAGACACTAAATGATGGGATGAAATCATCGCAACATTATCTTGATTCTCCTAGGCTTCAAATCATGGAGCTACCAATATACCCTTTGCCCCTTTGCCCCGCACCCCCCACCCCCCCCACATCTACCAATCTTGGGTTTAAAGAGTTTTGACCATTTGTGAAGATATTCATTTCTTAAATTCCTCCTTTTCTTTAACCTAACGAGCTAACTTTCCTTTTGCAACGTGGAACAAGGAGGGGATGTCTAGATATTGGAAACAATTCCACTACTCTACCTCATAATAATCTAACTGTTGTTGCACTTTTCTTGATAGCTTTATGGTTTTCATATTCTCTGATAAGAGGAGCAAAATTCCGAAAGAAACAATTTCAGGGAGGGACTTCTCATCCTGGAATATCACCCTATTCCCAACCAACCAAACTATATAACATACATATTTAGGTAGTGTTTCCATAATCTTTTAAAAAGTGGCTTCCTGTTGAAGTTTCCCATGTATTTCTTATCTGAAGCCTCAAAAAATTCTACCAAAATAGTAGGCATTTTTAGTCTATAGGAGATATAATCTAGAGTTGAGTCCCATATCTCTTTTGTGAATTAGCACTCTATGAATAAATGGATTTTTGTTTCTTTTGATCTAAGGAAAAGTGTGCCTATGGAATGCACAGATATAAATATTTTTATGATATTTTTGGTCGTTAAAACCTTATTTTGCATAAGTTCCCAGGAGAAGATATTGATTTTTGACAGATCATCTCCATTTTGAATATTGTCCCAAACCCTGCATTTGTGATGACAAACATTTAGAAAGAGAAGAGATAAAGTCTTCATCTGACAACCTACTTTGGGTACAACCTAAGAGATGATTTTCCAATTTTGGAATGAAATGATGCATATGGGGAGGAATGTCTCTAAAATCACATTTTTTCCACTATTTGTCTTCATTCCATTAGGAAATATCAGAAAGAATAATCTTACCTTTCCTAGCAAACCATTCCCACATAGACCTCAAACAAGATAAAAAGACCAAATTATTATGATCCATAATTCCACCATTGAAAACATTGATGCTTCTACCATTTCCAAGGATCTAGATTAAGGAACATCTTATCAAGGTAATATCCACACATAAAATCCTTGAGATTTGAGAGTAACCCAAATTTCTTGAGAAAGAGTCCATATAGGAGTGCCTTTCTCCTTAAAAATATTTTTTCCAAATAACTTAATCATACCATTCATCTTTCCTAGAGACTAATCTCCATAGAAATCTCACACCTAGTGCAAGGATCATGAGTTTTGGACCTTTAATTCCTCAGCACCCTTTATTCTTAGGGGATTTCACTACATCCCATTTTACAAGATGGAAATTTTTGGAGTTACACTAGTCACCTTTTCATAGAAAGTTTTAGATATCTGGAGTTGTCACTGCAAAAATTTCTACTGAATCTAGAAGAACTGTGAATTGAAAAAGTAAGAGGGTTGAGAGAATAAACTTAATTAACACCTCCCTACCTATTGGGTTCAACTTGATTTCTCCCCATTTGATGAACTTATTTCTAAATTTTGACAATAAAGGTTCCCACAATGGATGATGGAAAGATTGAGTGTGACAAAAATTCCTAAGTATTTGAATTCTCTCCAAGCCTCAACCATAGGTAATCCCAACTTTCTAAGGATCTTGTTATGTATGAGTTTACTTATATTCCATGAGTGTATTTGGAATTTTACTATTTTTAACATACCTCCTGACATTGATACAAAAACCTCAAGAATTCACTTTGAACTTAAATAAAGTATTATAGAACCTCCTGCCATCAACAAGGTTTCATCTGCAAACTGGGAATTATTTATACTTTTGATTCCTTTGGTGAACCTTATTTCTAGAAGAAACTCCATTCTTCTTTCATATCCTAATTTCCTACTCAAAGAATCAACCATTAGAATATAAATATAAAGCTAAATTGGATATCCTTGCCTCAAACCCCTTAAGGCTCTGAAAAAACAACAGATTGGTCATTAACTAGAGGGGAAATCCATGGGCATGAAATTTAGACATATGTCCAGTTTTTAAAAAAAATCAAATCTGAAATCTTCTAATACCTCAAACAAAAATAAGTGGGTAACCCTATCAAAGGCATTGGCCATATCAAGTTTTATGATCATCCCTCCCTCTTTCCTATTTTTTAATTCAATGAATAACTTCTTGGACTAATATTGTATTGTCAACAATGTGTCTATCCCCAAAAACACTCCTTGTGTTTCTAAAATTGAATTGGGAAGAAGGAATTTTATCCTTCCTACAACTAATTTAGCTATGATTTCGTATGATGCATTACATAAAGAAATTGGATGAAGTATTTCGAAGGATGAAGCACTTACCTATTTTTGGATAAGAGTTATGAACGAAGAGTTAATCCCTCCCCCAATTTTATAACTTTTGAAGACATAATACACCATTATACATAATTCAAACTTTATTATATTCTAACATGCTCGGTATAAATGCGCGTAGAATCTGTTAGGGATTGTAACCTTGTCTAGTTGAAAGGAGATTCACGCATTCCAAATTTATTATTTTATGGTTGTGTTAACCAAATTCTCATTTTATTCTTATGATACTAGCATTGGAATATGCTCCAACATTTCATCCATGTCTCCCTTATGCCCCCCCCCCCCCTCGCCACCTCCCACCCTTGATATTTGTATGGATTTACAAAATGTTCAATTGTAGCCTCTTTTATTTCTTTATAGGAGTCAAAATTTTGTCCCTTAAATTCAATTGTTTTAAAATTTGTTCCCCCATTATCTATCTCATTTTAGCCTAATTATGAAAAAAATGTATTTTGATCCCCAATACTTAGTCATAGGCTCCTAGATTTTGATCGCCACATTTCCTCCTCTACTTTTAAGGCTTTTTCAAGGAGCTTGAACTCCTTGGTTTCCTCCTAATTTATCCCCTTCATGACAAGCTCCTCTTCCATTTGGTGGTGTATTTCTTCAATCCGCCTCTCATGACTCTAGAAATGTTTTCTGTAATACTAAAAGTTTTCACTATATATATCCTTTTATAACAAATTTCACTGCTTTGAATATTTTCTCCAAAATATACATAGGAGACCCTGAAACCTACCCTTCCAAATATTTATCTACAATGTTCTGAAATCCTTAAGCATTTAACCATTGCGAATTAAATCTAAACAAAATGGGAACATAATCTTCTTGCATTGAGAGTCAACGCTATCGTTCTATGGTTGAACCCACACTAGCCTCAGATATCAGAAGAGTACACGGCATCCTAAATTAAAAAATTACTTATAACAAGAAATTGGTCTAGCCTAATTATTATATTTCTAGGTCCAATTCCTTGGTCTAGGTAAATTTGCCTTGGGACAATTTGACGTCTATTGAAATGAGATCTTCAATTTTTCCATAAATGGGTCACTAATAAGATACCCTCACTATTTTTCCCAAGGATGAATGGTAATGTTAAAATCCCCCCCAAATGATCCTCTTACCCATGATCCTGGGACCATCCTAATTAACTAAACCTTAATTTTCCTTGGTATGCGACAAGGACGTATACACGAATGAATGTATATAACTTATTGCTTGGAGTGTGAAGTGGTTGAATGGAAACTCAATTATACATCCTTTGTTATGTAACTTTTTGTAAGCAGATCTCCAACCACATTATACAAACACCTCATGAGGCACCTCTCAAACTGACCCTTGATACCACACTTGTATGTATTATAGTTTTATTTTCTAGAGGATATCATTTTTCCCCATTTATTTCTCCTACAGAAGGAGGATTAAGGGCTTCTAATTTTGTATTAAGATTCTTACTTCCAAATTTTTCTTCTCGCTCCCCAACCCTCTATAGTTCCAGTAGATTAGCTTCATCATTTACTAGTGTTTTTTCAAGCTCCCCCTACAGGGGTTAATCCTTCTCCTTTACTTGGATTATTTTATTTTCCTATAAATTCAACATCAATTGTATATATTTTCCCTAATTCCTTATCCTTCTCCACATCCTTGATTTAGATATCCCTGTTTTCTTTCCTTCCAGCTTTCCTTGATAATTTTTTCATTGTTTCCTCTCTTAATGCCCCCCTTCTGTTTTTTCATCAGCAGAATATACAAGGGATGTTCCTGGTGTATTCCTTTGATCTCTAGTTGAGAGGAAATCCTTAGTTTCATATGAATCTCCTAATTTTTCTTGCGTCGGCACATCCTCTAGGTGAGGCATTCCTTCTAGGATTTCATGGGCTCATTCTAGTTGATGTTGGGATTCTTGATTATTAATATTTTACCCCTCTTTGATGCCTTTTAAATTTCTCCAGGTGGCATAGTTGTTTCCCTACAACTAATCCTTTTTTGTATTACTGGAGTAGGAAGCATGCCCTTCCATCGAGATCTTTGGAGCTTGTGGATATTTAGTTTTTTCAAAACCATGATGTTTCCCTACTACTACTTCTCGATTTACTCCTCTAGATATTTTGGCTACTATTGAAAAATGCAGCAAGAAAGTCTCAATTTGAATCTGCCTTGGTTAAAATTGAGAAAATTTGAATTTCCACATCAACAGACAACTTGGAGGACGTTAACTTGTGTGACATGGCTCTTGTCACTAAGTTAGCTTAGTAAATTCAAGTTAGAGGGCTGGAGTTCAGTTAAGCGTGTGTGATTTTTAATTTATAGCAATCAAGGTTAGTTATTTCAAGTTGTTTTCAACTAAACTAGTTCTTAATTATTGAGGGGTTTTCACAGTGCATTATATTAGATATAATTTTTTGGGATTCAACTATGTTAAGTAAGTCATTCATCTATGACCATTTCCATGAGAGGTAGTCGTAATTGACTAATTTCTCATTATTTTTGAATAGTCCACTTAGCACTTAAACTAGTTCTAACAATTGGAGGAACTAGTGGAAGGTCATTTGTGCAGTGGGAAAAAAATATAATTCAGTGATCATCTAGTTAACTGATCAATCAACCTAAAATAGCTATTGCATTCAGAGAATTCGAGTTCCCCACCTTTGGTGGATATTATAAGGAAGTGCAACATTAGTTGTGGACTAGTCTTGGGTGTACAGGTGTTGCATGCAGTCAAATGGCCAACCTTGGTAATTTCAAAATGAATTGGAAGTAAATTCCTAAATAATATGGGCATAATTCCTTAGGATTTGTGTAAGGAAATAAGGGCTCAATCAAAGGTATAAATTTACTAAGTTTGGGTCAGAGCTTCTCAGTGATCATAAAGATAGGTTATTCAATTGCAGGTTGTGCTTAGTACAAGATAAAAATTGTAATACATCTCTATTCATCAGATTAATGCAAGAAGACAAAGGGGTTTTTAGCAGATTGTTTTCCCTTGGAAAAATATTGTGTGCATGTGTGTTATTTCTCATTGCATGTTTTTTATTGATGTTCTAAATTGTGAATTGAATTTCACAAAGCAGTAGAGTAGGATTGTATCTTGTGATTTAGATTAAAATTTCATTAGTCGCTGCAATTTTACACCATAATTTATCCATGGTATCAGAGCATGATTCACATTAGAATAGGAATTTCAAATTTGTTCCTTGGGAGGATCGAATTCACATTTCAATGTAGCAGGGTCTCTATAGGATTTGGAAGATGACCTTCAACGAGATGAAACTAGAGTATGCCTTGGAAGGAAAATATAATTTCATCGCATTGAAGGATCACATGGAGGCAGTGCTAGATGATAAAAAATTGTTGGAATATGTCAAGACATACATTCCAAAACCATGATGAATTGTTGCCCAGTACCTAGCTTAGTGGAAGAAAGTTGTAGCCAATGCGAGGAGAATAATATTAAAGGGAGTATGTAATCACATTGTCTGAAATCTCCATGGGAAATAAACTCCTTTTGTGATGTGGAAAGAACTGACAGATTTGTTTGAGAATAGCAACGACCAAATGAAACTGGCGCTCAAGGATTAACTTTGAAATATCAAGATGCATAAAAATGAAATTATTTCACATTATCTAAGCAAGTTCACACAAGTTCATGATGAACTTAGCGAGGCTGGTGTAAATGTTGCAGAATATGACTTGGTAAGCCTATCTCTTCTAGGCCTTCCCAAAAGCCGGGATAGCTACTAAGTATCGATGAATGGAAGGGATAAATTACCAAATTGGGAACACTTATGGTCTGATTCGGTACAAGAAGAAATCAGGCGAAGTACCAGAGATGGAGTAACCTCCATAAAAGTGGAAGATGACTTTTCTCTAGTTGGAAAAGTATTTAAGGAAAATGGAAAGAAGTCCCAAGGTGAGTCTGAATCCAGCTAAGGGGGCAAGAATAAAGACTTGTCCAAAATTAAATACGCCAATTGTCATGAATTTGGGGACTATGCTACAAAGTTTCCACAAAAAATGTCTAGCAAGAAGGAGGCTATAGTAGGAGTAGTAGGTGAAGCTTTGGCTTCAAAATTAGAGCCTGAATTTACCCTTATGGCATGCATGGACAACACAGTGATGGGGAGTGTGTGGTACTTAGACTCGAGTGCCTCGTTCCACGTGACAAGGTGTAGAGAGTTTTTTCTGTGACCTGGAGGAGAAATATCTCCAGATGCACATTGAGATGGGGGGCGAAAAAAGGTACAACCTGAATGGGAATGGTAAAGTCATCTTTCAAAGGGAGTTTAGATCTCCTCTCAGACTCAAGGATTTCATGTTCATTCTAGGCCTAAAGAAAAATCTCATCTCTTTAGTAGTCTTGGAAGACCGTGGTTATGATGTGATATTCAATAAAGGTAAGGCCTTTCTGAGACACATAGCCACTGGACAGGTGAAGCAAATTGGGGTTTGAGTCAAGAACCTGTATTCACTTGAGGTAGAAGATGCATGTACAACCTTGAGGAGTAAGGCATATATTAGAGAAATGATGGTTGAGAGGGACCAAGATAGACCTCTCAAAATGGAGCCTCAGGAGGAGCCTTAGGAAGTTGTGGAGTAACCACAAATGGAGGGGTAGAGAGGAGGAAGAGTGGAGATATCCACTCAAGAAGATACCTCTAGTAGAGGAAGAGTTTGATCCAAGTGGGAAAAGGGATGAATTTCAACTATACCTCCAGAAGTGAGGTGGAGCAATGTAGATCCTTAGCCCCATAATTGTAGAGATTTGGGGAGGGTCTTTTGAGGTGTTCTCCTCATGGATCATTACCTTGCTAGAGGGGCCCACATTATTTAGTTGTAAGATTATCAGTGTCAAGTCATATACTGAGGAGCGAAAAGGAGTGTTGATAGCAGAGCAGGAGGCTCAGTAGCAGAGTCAGAAACAACACAATTTTCCCATTAGACAGTTGCAGACACAATTGATTCAAATTTTTTTGGATGCTTCTCAGTTGCAGATGTTGCAGTAGAAATAGAAATAGTGAGAGGTGTTGCTATAATACATACCATAGGTGTAGGATAGGGGTGGTATATAATCGCTTTCTTACTGAGAGGGAGTGTTGAAAAATGAAACAAGAAAGTCTTAATTTGACTCTTCTTTGGTCAAAATAGAGAAAATTCGAATTTACACATTAACAAATAACTTGGAGGCAATTAAATTGTGTGACATGGATATTGTCACTCGATTAGCTTAGTAAATTCAAGTTTGAGGGCTTGGAGTTTAGTTAAGCATGTGTGATTACTAATTTGTAGCAAACACGGTCAGTTATTTCAAGTTGTTTCCAGTTAAACTAGTTCTAACATTTGAAGGAAATAGTGGAAGGGTAGTTGTGCAATGGGATAACAATCTAATTGAGTGATCATCCAGCTAAATGATCAATTAACCCAAAATACTAGTGCATGCAGAGAATTCGAGTTCCCCAACTGTGGTGGAGATTTCAAGGTACTGTAACATCAGTTGTAGACTAGTATTGAGTGTACAGGTGTTACATGCAGTTAGATGACCAATGTTGGGAATTGGACAATGAATTGGAGGTAAATTCCTAAATAATAGGGTCCTAATTCCTCAGGATTTGTGCAAGGAAATAGGGGCTCAAGCAGAGGAATAAATTGACTAAGTTTGGGTCAAAGCTTCTCACTGAGCAGAGAGATAGGTTATTCACTTACAGGTTATGCTCAGTAGGAGCTAGCAATTATAATACATCTCTATTCATCATATTAATGCAAGCAGGAAAAGGGGTGTTTATCAAATTTCTTTCTCCTGGAAAAATATTGTGTGCATTTGTGTTATTTCTCATTGCATGTTTGTGATTGATGTTCTAAATTGTGAATTTAATTCCGTAGAGTAGTAGAGTAGGACTGTGTCTTGTAATTTAGATTAAAATTTCATGAGTAGTTGCAATTCTACACCATAATTTCTACAACTACATCCATTAGTTCTCCCTTTGAATTTCTTATGTTGAATCTCTGCCTTTGTGCAATTTCACTCAAAAAACTCATATTTGTAGCACAACTTACACTTAAAAGGAAACCTATCATAATCCACTTACTACAAGAAGGTCTAGTTGATTGAGGTTAGTTGTACTATTTCCAAAAAACCCTTCTCCAGATCAACATCCACACAAATTTATGCACGAGCCAACATCCCATCATGTGGCTCAACCCATCGATTTATTTCCCCCACATGTTCCCAATGCTTTGAAAGTTGTCCTCACTCTAACAATGCAATGGGAAATGGGGAATGTTGACCCAAATAGGCATTATTGAGGGGACATCATTCCTAGGGCTAAAACTAGGGTTTCGCATATTTAATTATAGTCCCTGAGAATCCTTGAAATAAGGCATGCTCCTAAATATTAGATCTATGTCCTCCTTCTCCTTGAACAAAAAGAGAAAGCACCTTTTACCATAGAACGTAATGGATATGTTTCCTTTAAGCAAGGGGGGTCGATATTTCTCTACCTAAATTATTACTGAACAAGGGGAGGGATAGATCCACATGAACTTCCCTACCAGACCCATTTCAACAAGGAACAAAGTCATTCTCCCATACATATTAACATTCATCACAATATTTTGTATATCATCTAGCTTTTTGACAAACCTTGTAGGACGAGGCTTTTGTGTTTTCGATCCATTTGCAACCAAAGAATTAAAATCGAGGATATCCAGGGTTGGAAGCAAAGGAGGAGGGGTTGGCCCTCCTAAACCATACACCATCCTTAGAAGTTAAGCAACTAAAGGAAAACATAATTTTATGCCACCAAAAACCCTAGATCGAGAGTTAGACTAGGGTTTATGCAAATCAACAAATTTAATATTGGATTCAAAATCTTAAAAACTTATGATATCACTAATAAAAAGTTTTAAATTTTCCATTATTAATATTAAAAAATAGAACGTGTATTATGTATTCATTGTTTATATCTCAATAACTTAAAAGTAAAAAAATTTAAAAAAATTTATTAATGGTTATTAGTGTTATTATTATTTAGAAATATATTTATTAAAACATAACTATGATTAAATATTAAAAATCTGTTTTCAATTACAATTTAAATATTAAAAAAAAAAATGATCATTTCATATATGTATATAAAATTTCAAATTGTAAGTAGCCTAAGCTTAGGTTGGGCGAGTCCATTTATTGGATGGAAGATTGAGATTGGAAGCCACTTGAGATAGTTTAATTTCTCCAAAAGTGACTTCCATCATTGACCCCTCATGAGATATGAACTTGAGGCCTATTGAAGAATAAACTCACTCAAACCAATTAATTTACACCTCATAAATATAATATAAATATATATTATTTATTCTATTATTAACTAATAAAAAAATAAATTTTTATAGTTAAAAGATTCATTCAACCAAATATATGATTAAAAATTTCATTGATGAGAAATAAATAAACATTAAACACAACACCTCAATGAATCATTGCTTAAAAATCTACCTATATATTTCCCCTTAAAATCTAAATAATTTACCCACCATCTTTAAGAAAATATTGAGTCTATTTCCCCTTAAAATCTAAACTAGCATTTGCACAAAGGTGCAAAAGGAATGCCGATGGTGTTAAATGAATGGCCAACCACAGAGTTAAAACAAATGAGAACAATATCCCAACTTGATTTGATTATCACCAAGAAAAGAGAATAATATCATAAATCCTGCTGATATCTGCAGCAGGCTGAAACCCCCAAATTCTGTCAACCCCAAAATACCAACATTCTCACTGCAAATTCCCAAGATAAGACAAATTTCAGAGATAGTATTTCCATAAATGGGTCAAATTGCAACTTAAGAGTGCTTGGTTCTTACACTGATACTGTGGACCCCTTTCCAGTTCCAAACATCCCATCTAGTAAAATTCAATTCCCTGTAGAGAGGGCCATTACGTTCCATCCACAACAATGAAATAATCTTCCAATTGCCTGAACCCATAAGGGTGAAAGCAACGAATCCATTACCTTACCTTCCAGCCTATACCACAGCTGATGATAGATGGAGGGGGAGGTGTGTCACTTGCAATCCTTGAAACAACATAGAATGTACCAGTAGACTGCAAATTTATAGAAATAAAAAATAAATTGTAGTCAATACCCAATTTTGTTATTAAATAGAAACCCATTGATAATTATCAACAATGGTAGCATGATAAAGAAAATAAAAGAAGAGAACGAATATCTGATATATGTCAAATAGGAAGACCTCAACAAGAAACACAAATTCTGCAGCCATCATTGCAAAAGACTATCCACCATCAAGAACAGGTCATCCCCATTGAAATGGATATGGAACACTTATCCTGTAGAATAATAAAGATCATGATGAGGCTTTGCATGAGAACGTACTATATGAAATGACATGACAATTAGTATGCATGCTTCTTGTAAGAATCCATACCATTTGGCACTACTAACTAGTCCAGAGTGGTCTGTTCGACAATGGACTTGGGTCTTTTGAGGGGTATGCTTGTATGCTCCACCTACAATGAGAATATGGGAAACTGCAATTATCATAGAAAAACGCTCAAATAAAGGCTTCTTACAAGTCTTGATATGTCGACCGTACTGAAAGGGTGGACAAAAAAGTTTAATTGTTTCATTCTGCAACAAATTAGTGCCACGATCTTTCCAATTACAAATGATTCAATAGCACTGACTTAAAAAAGAATGGAAAGACTAGGAACATGATATATGACATATATCTAGAGAGTTACTCACACTAGAAGTTTACACATAATGGTAATTGGTTAATTCCTTACCTGTGAAAAGAAGACCAATGCAATAAGTTGTGGAAGCCCTATTTCAATGCATTTTCCAACTTGTAAATAACATCACAGAGTACAACACTTTATTTGACTTATTTTCCAAAAAAGAGGATATATTTTCAAACAAAATGGAAATTCAAATAGAATAGATGTTACAAAATATACATCCAAACATAAATTTGAAGGCAGGTGATATGGATATCCAAACATACAATGTTTGGTGAACAAAATAAATTCCAAGTTTGAAATGAAAAACATGTCAATCTATTGAAAACTTCAAAACTATTTTGATAGGACCCAAAACTTATTATTGTAAACACATGTTTAACTAGTTGAAATTTAAAATAAAAAATAAGAGTTGGGTTGTTAACTAATAGCTGAATAAACTGACCTGATATGGTTGAAGGCATCTGAGGTCAATTTTAGTGAGTTAAAGTTCCTTAAATTGACAACACTCGAGTCAGGTTATTCTTATGCTAGGCACTAATTAATTTTACTGCATGCAAATATTTTTGAAATACATTTGAACCAAATGAAAGGACTTCATCTATGTTAGCTACTTAAGCTAGAAAGTGTATTAGCTCAAATTTAATCGAATCCACAGGATTCAAATAAGATTCAATAGCTATGTCATTTAGTCATTATAGCTTAATTTTTCACAAGAGAAGTTTCAAAAAAACTGGAAATATTTCTTTTCAGAACTTACCAAGATCCATTTGTGAAACAGTCCAACTCTGAACATTTCTTATTACTAATGTGATTAATACTGATAAAGATCGTACATAATATGATGTTGTGTTAAAAATTTAAACCTTAAATACATATTAGATGATATAATAGGAGTAAATCGGGACTAATCTAATTCAAGCATTCCTGAAATTTTTTTTATTCATAATACATTTTAGGTTTCATCTAGTTTATGCAATCTATTTCATCTTGAGCATTTGTGTAAAAGCAAAATGAGTATTTTTGTAAAAACAGGTGTTAAGTTCCAACGAAACTATCTGTCCAGAAATCACTTACGATGCAGAAAATCACACACTTCCTCCATTCAAAAGAAGATTTTGCATATATCAAATCAAAATATCTATTACTTCAAGATAAATGAGAGTCCAACAGATGGACCTTGTTTAATAAAAATATTCATCAAGCCCGTAATTATCCAAGCAATATGGGTGCTATTAAAGTTAGCTACCATACTTGAGCAGGTCCTTTTGTACCAAACCAGTTGTAATCAAACTCTAATTTTGAGTACCCTGCAACTTTCCATATTAACTAACAAACATGATGGACTAGGGAACTCAAACTTAGGAATTCTATACCCATATAACTCAAATGCATTTATGGAATTCATTGAAACTTGAAACATATGAATTCTATTCAAGAAAAAAAAAAAATTGTTTAATACAGTAGAGATCAACTTTTGAAATGGAATTTGTTTAAGCCAAGTGAACTTAATAGGGTGTTGTCCACTTACCCTCGGGAAGCCAAGTTCACAAAGTCCAAGAGCAACAAGAGTTACTAGCAGAACTTCTGAAAGAGAACTCATATACATGACACGCACTATGCCATTAAGACAACAAAATCAGGATCTATAGACAGTAAATCCTTTGTACATATAGCGAATTTCCGTGGAATTACTTGAGAAAATGCAGAGAGATCAAACCAACCTTACAACAAAAACCCACAGACCACTGAATCCCAGAATGATTTGTAGAGCGGAAGCAACAATCAGAGTGCCCTATATTCCTCACATCGTATGCCTAAATCTCTATAGATAGATTGAGAAAACCAATTTCCATGTCAGCAAGCAACTCGAGACTATCAACTACATCCAACAAAATTATAGCAACGCCAAGATGAGACAGACTGTTACATATGTCATCACTAGCGAGAATGCTTTGGTTTGTGTCGGAACCAATGATGGAAACTATAGGAAGGATAAAGACGTATGAGCCTCCTATAACATCAGGCAGCCTAATACCAAATATTATTTGGAATATTGTATTAAGAGTTGCTACAAACAATAATGTCTGGATAACTTTAGCCTTATCAACCTGCACAAACATATAAATTTCAGTCAACAACGGTTGGAGTTTAACCTAAGGTGAACTCCAAGCTGATTAACCACACATTTTTCCACAATTGAGTAGAACTCAAAGCGTATCATAATGGACTGCTTATATGTCCTCCTGTAATAAAATTTTATGGTTCCACTGTCATAAAAAAAAATTTGAAGTGGGTTGTGCTTTCTACTTACATTGCTTCCGGCCATCATAGGAACACACATCGAGGGGATGATAACAGTGGTGCCCAACATCACCAAATAGTGCTGGAAACCTAATAAAATGGCTTTCGTTGCAACAAAAACAATCAAAATTTTGATTATGTCTAAACACAAAGCATCAATATGAGCATCCAATTTGAAGCTTACAAAGGTAAATATGCATACAGGTTGAAGGTAAAATGCATTTGAAACAGATGCAGAGCGGGACGCACTCATAAGATGTGATTTAAAATAATCGAAACGAATTAAGAGCAGTATTTGCAAACAAATAATGTAAAATGCTTTATAGGACCTTCATATGAAAACCATTACAAGTAAATACTTAGATCGTGAGTCTGAGGAGAGTTTTAGAAAAATAGAAGGAGATTCGAAGAAGGACATGCACACGCATATGGTTTAAGGGTAAAATTATTTAGTGACAGTAAGGGGGAAATTATACAGCAGATCCAAAGGCACAGAAAAACTGAATAAGATCAATTTCATAGAAATATATGCATATGGAGAATACGCAAAATCCCCTGCAAATAGTTCCAGTACAAGATAGGCATATGCAATGGTGACAAAATGCATTGAGAGGGATTTCAGAGCAAAAGATGCATATAGATCTCGGATAAAATGCATTACAAAAAATTATAGAAAAATATATTTACAATTAAAATGTCTCTAGTGCAAGATTTGCAGCAAGTTATTCACTGACTGAAAGGAAATCAATTGCAGAACAAGTTATGCAGAAAAAAAGTAGGCAAAACACATATCTAAGGGGGCTATGTGCATGGGCCTTAGCAAAATGGATGAGAAACAACTTCATCTCAAGATATGCAGTTGGAAAATAGTTAAACTACATCAGACATGGCTTCAGAAAAAATAGATGCAAATCAGTCATAAGAATAATGCATTTAATAAAGATGCAGTTGGACAATAGTTAAACTACATCAGACATGGCTTCAGAAAACATAGATGCAAATCAGTCATAGGCATAATGCATTTAAGAAAGTATTGTGCAATATTAGAAGTTGGGCCACAAGAAAAATGCATGGCAAAGGGCCAGAGCAAGATTTGTAGTTTGGACCAAGCACAAAATACATTGATAGACAAGCTTGAGTCATCATAGGCAATGGTAACGATAAACCGTCTCACAACTGGAAAACCTTATTAGTCTGAGATAAAACACATAGAAGAGATGCAGTTGGATACAGAAAGCAATAAAAACCATTATCATGTTAAAGATATCATACGCCATGGAGGAGGACTGGTTATGCGGTAATATATTCGTGTATGCTTATGCTTGGCTGGATGGTGCTACAATTCTTCAACCTTAGGAGCTCCACCACCTCCTCATCCGTGACCACCGCCATACTTACAATGCTAGAATCTTCTCACAGAATTTCCTCCTGCACTCCCCAATCACAAGTGGAAACCGCTACTCCAAAATAATAGCCTCCCAGCATCCCCTATAATGATTCTGCCGACCAAGAAAAAAAGCAAAGGAAACTAATTCTTCTACACTGGTTGTTCACAAATTAGTAGTCTACACTGGTTGTTCACAAATTAGGAGGTGGTATTGGCAGCCATTGAATTCCATTAGCGCATATCATCCACCATCATTTTTTATCCACTTCCAGTCCACATCACATCGCAAGGAAGGTCACCTATCATCATCGAATCTGTACAGTGAATGACGACGAATCTGAACAGTGTCCAGAGCCCGAACTCCACAATAAAACGCCTTCGGCTTAATAATTTATGTGCAATCTCTATGAAAATATTGAGTTACATATTAATATCTTATGAACACTAATTTTTCATAATTTTAATATTGGAAAACATAAAAGGGTTCCCATCAAAATTTACCTTAAAAGATTGAAAATTATTAATTTTATTGTTGGAAGTAATAGATTACCTTGTATATTTGAAGATGCTTCGATTTGACTAGCTCCTCTTATCTCAATACATGTGCAGTGGCCCTCACATGAAAATGACACAGATATCAAATCTTTCTATTTAAATTTTAAAATTTAAACCCTCAAACTTAATTATATTCACATGAATTGGATAACAAGAACGTGTCTCTCTAACAGAATTAAAGGAGCCAAGAATGAAGAGGGGGGACATACAGGAACTAAAATTTACAGGCTTTGTTGCATGTTGTTGAGTGATGATGTCATGAGACTTTGAATATGGGGTAGCACAACCAGTCATGGATTTTTATCATTTTCAGGCACCTGCTTTCATTTCAATTTCCCGCAAGTAAGGTGCATTTCCACCCCCAATCAAATTTATAATGGAAAATGGTTGATTAACAAGCACATATCCGAATTTTCCACCTTCAATCAGTTCATTATTATATAAGTCTGCAACATTTTAACGATAATTTTCATAGTTGCCACTCGCAGTGAATTTTGTGTATTAAACACGGGGGTTTTCAACCATGGACGAGAAATATATGACACACCGAACTCACCACCATAGAAACTCTCGCCAAAGAGTTGTCTTCACGGATTATTTATGCATGCAAACATGATAACAAGACATGAAATTTCACAACATGTGGAAACAAATGATCTAGGTCAAGTTAAAATTGCCTCATCATCCAAAGTTGGGAAGAGGGTTTGGGTCAATGCCAAACAATATTTGGGTATTTTAAAATGGAGACTAGTGCATCTAAAATGAGAGAAGCCAAGGAAAAAACAGACTCAAATGAAAATCACTCGGGCCCTTCACAATAGGAAATATTCAAACAAGTCCCCTTTGCAAGTATATGGCAATAGACCCAGAGGAAAAGGAAAAGGAAAATTCATTAATGATTATGCCTTGTACAGTCCCACATCCACACCTCTCACCTTGTCATCTGATCTCTATATAACATAATTTTTAAGTGCAAAAAAGAGATATGATCTCTATATAACATAATTTTTACGTGCAAAAAAGAGATCTGATCTCTATATAACAAAATTTTTAAGTGCAAAAAAGAGGTTGGAGGTTCTAGAAGCTAAAGAGAAGGAAAGGGAGCATACAATACATGTAATAACATTTGAGAACTAGGTTTTGCATAAAGCAATAAAATTTTGAAGGAGCAAGTGGTATTGCTACAAGAAGCTCTCCTAATAGGGAAGGCATAATGGCAAGAGATGAAAGCAAATATGCAAAACATGAATAAATTTGTAGTGAAGAGTACAAAGGTGGTGAATGTGAAACCATCTCAGGATAAAGGGAAAGTGGTTGCCCAAATAGACAACCATGAAAAGACAACAAGAGAAGAAAGGAACAAAGGCTCCACAAAAGTTTCCAAAACTTGGGCTCAAGTTATTATAAATTCTCCTACTAGGGAAGGAGAGGCAAACTTTCGGGTCAGGAACATGCAAGATAGAGAAATCAAGGAAAGACAAGATAAAGAAGAAAACATAATTATTAAAGGGGTGAAAGACTATGGGAAAAATGAATCCACTTTTAACCTTCCAAGGGACTTATTGAAATACAAGCTGTTATGGCAAGGACAAATATGCCAAGCATGGAAGGTAGGAAAGTTTAATGGTGAGAGAGTGAGGCCCATAAGAGTCATCATGCCTAGTTTGTGTGATAAAGATATCATTCAAAGCAAGAAGCAACTCTTAAGGGGTTCTCGCCTTTTTCTAGAAGAAGATTTAAATGTAAGACAAAAAGAGGAAAGGAGGGAGGAAATTTCAAAGGTTAAGGAAGCAAGAGATGAGGGAAAAAAAGCATGGATTTATAAGGGTAAAGTTGTGATAGCGCGATTTAGACCTCCTTCCAAAAAAGGGTAGCAAGATGATAATAAAGAAGAGACAACAAACTCTTTAATAGGAAATCAAGAAGCAAGGTCAGTATGGGAAAATAGGGACAAAGACTCAAATGTGAGTCTTGCATGTCAAAACAAATGGCAATCAAGTCATACCCATTTTTCCTTAATTTTAGATTGTTGGAACTGCAGAGGTTACCCATGGACATGAGGACCTGGGTTAGGGCCTATTGCGGAATATAGAGACATAATTTGCCTCATTGAAACACACGAGCATGAAGGGTGCAAGACAACTTTGTTTGAAGGGTACTGGAATATGGCAGTGTAGAAAAAGGCAACATGAAATGGCAAAGGACACGAGGGTACCATGGTATTAGCGAGAGAAAAATAAAGTTGTTTCATTCAACGAGAAAAAGTAGACTCAAATAAACAATTCATTTGGTTTAAAATATTAGAAAATGGAAATCACATCAGAATTGTAGCGTTCTATTTTGCACCGCAAGTTTCAAAAATCTACAAAAGTAGAGGGCTTAACCACAAAGATCCCTTTACAGCCTTAAAGGCAGATATTGCAACATATTCTCAGCTAGGTGAAGTCATTATAGTGGGTGATTTCAATGCTAGGAATGCAAGTGAGAAAGATAGCATTCCTTGTTGTAAAGAAGACTATGACCCTATATGGCTTACAGAAGAGAGTAATCATCAATGGGAAAGAATTTCACAAGACAAGGGCTGCAATCTCTATGGTGAAAAATTGCTTACACTATGTGGGGCTTCCAATTTAGTCATTTGTAATGGTTTTACTAGATGGGAAAAGTCTGGTAATTTCACTTGAAATACTTACAATGGAGCAAGTGTGCTAGACTATGTAATTTGCTCACATAGCTTGTGTGAGAAAATGGAGGAAGTTTTGATTGGAGATCATCTTTGGGACTTAAAATCATATCACAAGGCAATTTATTTAAGCTTCTCTTGGACTGGAAAGAAGCAGTTAGGGTCAAAAACTCAGTGTGTTCAACAAAATATTTCAAAGGGCAGAATTCTTATGACTCCAGAAAATTGTAATGCATTCAAATTAGCACTAGAGAGGCTCTTCGATAAGGAGAAAATCCCATTTCACAACCTGCATAGTCATGAATTAAGACATTTAATTCAAAGTGCACTTGTAGAGTGCAAAAGAGAAAAAAGTAAGAAGTCTGAAAAAATTGCTTTACCGCCAATGCTTGGTTTAACGAGAAATGCAAAAAGGAAAGGAGAATGTGAAAAGAGTCAAACAAGGATAACATAAATCTCAAAGATTACTAGATGATATTAATAAAGACAAATGTTGATTTCATGGTTTTCAAGAGAGAAGAACTAATCTTTCCTGGGAAAAATAACCCCAAATTATTTTGGAAGGAGCTCCAATCGAGAAAGATGCAAACTGAAAACAATATTATAGCTTCTAAATGGTTTGACTATGCAAGACAACTTTATGAGCAAGATCCCAAGGTTGACCCTCCTCCCTTGGTCAACATTGATAAAAAAAACTCTTCACGGTGCAAGAGGTAGAGATGGGCATCAAGATGTTGGGGGTTGGAAAAGCAAAAGACTTAGTTGAACTCCAAGCAGAGTATCTAAAGTGGGGCTTAAAAATTCTTGCACCTCACATTACAAAAGGTTTCAACAATATCATACAAGAGGGGTTCCCCACTGATTGGACAACTAGTTTGCCAATACCTCTTTTTAAGAGTCGTGACGTCAATAATCCCTCCAACTATAGGACCATAATGATAAACCCCTTGTTTTCAAAGTTATTTGGAAGCAGGTTAGAAAATAAAATCAGCAAGTGGGCAGAAGAAAGAGATAAACGTGTTAAAGGACAAGCAGGTTTTAGACCTTAACATTCCACAATTGATCATGGTATAACTTTAAGGTGCATCATTGAGAAATTTTGGGAGAAAAAGGAAGAAGTATTTTGTTGCTTTGTTGATTTCAGAAAAGCCTTTGACACGGTTCCTAGGGATAAGCTTTGGCACAAAAGGGAGGAACTTGGGGTTCACAGACATTTGAGAACAGCTGGGCATAGGCTATCTAAAGAGGTGAAAGTCAAAATTAGAGCTTCAGCAGGAATTTATGAAAGTTTTAGAAACTATATCAGGGTCAAACAAGGTTGCCCATTGTCTCCTACTTTCTTTGGTTTATATATTGACAAACTTGAAGAGTGGCTAAATTCCCAAGGGGGTGACAGTATACATTTGGGCAAGTTTGTTGTAAGACTTCTTTTGTACGCAGATGACCTTATTTTGATTGCTAAATCTGCTCTTGGTTTGCAAGAGCACTTACTTTCCCTTGAGCATTTTTGTAGAAATGTGGGGATGAAAGTCAATATCAGCAAAAGAAAATAGTGGTTTTCTATAACAAAAGAAAACATAACGAGCATAAGTTCTACTATTGAGGCAACATTCTGGAAGAAGTTGGGGATTACAAATACCTCATAATTGACTTCAACAAAAATATAAACTTGGATGGATGAAGAAGAAAAGAATTTTTGCAGGGTTGGAAAATTTTTTAAGCTTTTCAAAATAGAGAGGCAGAGTTATCGAACTGGAAAACCACTCTATCTCTTTTTGGGCTTTTAGTGATTCCGGTGATTCTCTTTGGTTGTGAACTGTGGGCCGACAGTACATTTGAGATGCAGTGGAAAAAAATTGAGAAAATTCGTAAGTGTTTGATTACAAACAAATTAAAAATTAAAAGGACAGTTCCTTATGTTATCTTGTTAAGTGAAACAGGGACTGCTCCTATTGAACCAATACCTATGGTGGGGGTCATAAGGTATTTAAAAAAATTGAGCAAATGGAAGAGGGCAGAAGACTTGGATGCTAAAAAATAAAAAATGGTTTAGCAAATAGGGCATTTGCTTGAACATGTCTCCCACAAATAGTAAAGAGTTAAAAGCTTTTGTTATGGATAAGTTTCACAAATGTACTTGGCAGAATTCAGGACTAATTCACATCAAATCTGTTGTGAAACAGGCACTCGAAAAAGCCAAAAGAACTCTTCCAGAAAAGTGGAAACAGAAAAGAATTTCATTTTAGAATGCGAGGCCTTCAAAGACAACCGGGAAAGTTATGCAGATATTTTGGCAGCTAGCTCTTGGGATATTCTATTCAACGAAGACTTTGTCCAGAAGTTGGGAGAGTTTATTGTAAAACTTCACAGAAAAATGAGAGAATACAAGAGCCAAATATAAAAGCAATTTGTCCCATAAATTATCTTTAGCCTCATGAAAATAACTACTTCTTTTTCAATCGTTCAGTAATTAGTTACACCAACTTACTGTCCACTTACTATCCGTAACTTGGAATTGGAAATAGAAATGGAAATGGTAAGGGTAAGCCAACCATGCGTTAACAATGTTTTCCTAAAGATGGCTATCGGAAAGGTGAAAGTGAAGTTGCCGAAGGTTGGAATACATGTGTCACTGTGTACACTCAGGTGACGGTTGGATGATCCACGACTATATGGATGTGCATTCGACGGCTGACAGAAGCAGTTGGGTAGATATGAATATGATAGTTTGTACTTATTGAGAATACAGATGCCTGTTTGTTTTTTTAATTTATTTATTATTTAAATTAAAATTTAGTTTCAGTGTGGACTTTAAGCATGGTTTTTGTTTTTGTTTTTTTTAATTAAACGAACATTGAGGTGGAGGAAGGCCAAAAGTAGATGGAATTCGGCTAAAATAATTTCATAAGTATGTTTTTTTATTTTATTTATTTTTATTGTTAAATAAATATTGAGTGGAGGAAGGTCAAAAGTCACTGGAATCCAGTTAAAATAATTTCAAAAAATCAGTGTTTGAATCATGTTTTTGATGGAAATGGATTTAGAACCATCAAAAATCTCTGCTACACCCAAAATCTTGAAATTTAATAGTTGTAACCTTTATTTACAAAAAATCTTACTAGATTTTGATAAAATCTTGTGAGAATTTCCATGATTTACAAAGTAAATTTGCAAGCTTGATAAACTATGACTTTTCATTTTCTTTACTTATGATATGTTATTTTTAAAATTGTATAAGCTATAAGCTCAATACCCTGAAAGGCAATAATCCTCAACCCATTCCATCCCAATTTTTTTCTTAAATTTAAATTAATATTTATAAATTATAAATTATTAATGGATAAAATCTAAATCTCATATAAATTCAAAAAATATATATATAACTCAACCACTTTAATAAATGTAATTGATATACATTTTATTTTTATAATTGCATTAGTTAATTGCAGGCCTATAGACATAATTGATGGCTCTAGCACAACGATTCCTTTTATAAATAATTTATTTTCTAAATCCAAGTATTTATATGATGTAATTTGATAATTTGCATGGTAATTAAACATAAAAAGATAAACATAGATTTAAATATGCAAGTTAGTTAATATTTGAAATACCATCTATTAATACAAAAGATACAATTTATCCATGTAATTATAATATCATTGTCATGTAATAAATACTAACATAAATCCATCTTAAATCTAAATATACCAAACATGAATCATATCTAAAATTAACTTTTTAAATTTTATTCTATATAATTAAAATATATAATTATTTTTTATTATTTTAATATTCATTGAGTTGATATAGCATTACATTACACTCTTGAAAACATTAAGCATGACTAACTATAAGCTTTTTATATGAATTAAATACAATGTTTCATATAAAATTAAAAATAAAATAAAATAAATTTATATTTATATATATATATATATATATATATATATATATATATATATATATATATATATAGGTGTAAAATAATTTAAATATAAATCACATTTATATTTCTTTTATTTTTTTAATATTTAAAACTAATAAATTAAAAATTAAAATAAACTTATATCAATAATAAATTTCAAGCTAATATTTGTTTTAAAATAAAATTTTAATAAAAAAAAGTGATAAGATAGAGTATAAGGTATTTTATATGGGAAAGATGTTGTTAGTTAACATTATATTATTGAAATTTATGAGAAACAATATTTAAAAGAAAAAAAACTAATATATATTTATTTTAAATTTCTGATAATATTTTTTTGGTGAATAGTAAAAAAATTTAATTATTATTATTTTATAGATTATGGGTTAAAAGATTGACATATGTAATATTAGACGTGAATATTTTTATTTTAATTAAATTATCAAGACTAGTTATGGTTAGCCAAGGAATCATTGGAAGGTGGAAATGCTAATGAGGATTTACCTATTAGGTAGTTAATGGATAATTACTCTTTTCCCTCATTTGGGAAAAGAGAGGGAGGAGAGTAGAGAGGAACCTGACCAATCAAGAAAGAGGAGAAGAGAACTCATTACCTCGGACAAGACATTGTGGAGATAAGGCAAGACATTGTCATAGAGAAGTTCTTGAGTTGGTTGTAGCCCATGGAATTTCTATACAAAATTTTGAGACTGGATTTTTTTAGCAAGAAATTCTTGCACTAGTTAGGGCCAGTGGAATTTCTATGCAGACTTGTGTGGTCTCTATCCAAGAAAGACTTCTCTGAAGGAAAATTCGGTCGGGGGGGTCTCTAGTGGGATACCGTGCTTGTTGGTTGGCAGGAGCATTCTTCTTTCCCTAGTGATTTCCTGTGGAAACCTAACTAACCTTGAACAGATAAGTATCGTTATGTATGTTGGTATAATTTTGCTACATATTATGTCTTTTAGTAAATATATCTCTGGAAACTATTTTTTTGTAAATTAGTTCTGTGAATCTTGGCAGCTGGCTAGAAATAGGAACATATGAGTATAGAGGAAAGTTGAAGCCATACAAGAAAATTGACATCCTGCAAATAATAAATTGCAAGTGTAAGTGTAGAAAAATACATGGCATCAATATTATTACCATAAAACTTGAGTAATACAAGTTAAGGTTGGGCCAAATTTGATCTTCAAGTAACATGCGCAGTCCATAACTAACTCTCACAAGGCGCCAAGGCAATTGAGTGGAATGACTAGCAATAGGTTAGGACATTAAGCATTGGAAAATTATGTCAATCCTAAGCTTTTTGATCTACTTATACATATCAATCGTTGATGCGGAATGGTGTGGAGTGCAGGGCCTAATGATGCAGGGTCAAATGAGGCCTAGGCTCGAACAACAAATGTGTGTAGCCCAATTGAGGCATAGGCTGAACAATGTTGGTGTGGGGCCTGAATTAAATATGGTCCAAGCAATTAATGCTCAAGTCTCTTTTGGATCCCAAATGCACTCAGCATGAGACAAAATACATGAAAATTGTTGGACCAAAGTACACTTTAACCCTATATTAGGAACGTTGACACACAAATTTACAAAGTAGCATCATGTACAACAAAAGAATCTTTCACTTTGTTGAGTGTCGGAGTGCAGAGGAAGAATAATGAAAGCTTCCTATGTAGTTATGTCTTTCGCATAATCAAATTAACTCAATAATAAGCATATAACATCTTTAGAACTTTAAAATATTAAAATATACAACATATTTCGAACTTTACAGTAAACGAAGGCTTCAATATTGGAAAATGTAAGACATTTTGGCATTGTTTGGTGAATCGGAGAATCGGCACGTAGTCAGGAATGGGAGGTGTTGGCACATTCAAAACGTTTTTTTCTATCAAAGAGAGAGAATCAACATCGACATAGGAGTTGGTACCATCCCAACCATTAACTCGTTTCATAGTAGAGATAGTTGCCCACATCTTTGCACAATATTTCTTTATGGTTGTCCTTGCACACCTTTTGACTTAGAGTTATTATTGATAATTTGTACACTAGTTGTCATTATCATAAAAAAATCACATTTAACATGTTATGAATTATATAGTAAAAAGAAATACAAAACTCAATAATGAAAATAATAAAAGGTGGATGTGCTCTCGTTTCCATATGCTCAGGGGTACCATGGCTTATTGAAGTTTGGGGCATGTAATTTTTGGTTTATGTGTATATCAGGTGCGAAATAAGGGTGGGTCCTTTTATTTGATATCAAGATGTAAAGGAGATATGATAGTTATGCTTTATCAATGATCCCATGTGTGGTTTTCAAAACTGTGTTCAATGGCTTTAATCATTAAAAAAATGGGAACAATACGGTTTATGAATATAAATTTTGTGCGGAAGGGAAGTGTGTAGAAGAGTTGTGCGGAGGAGAATGCATGTGAAGGTACAAAACATTGTGGAAGAAAGATTTTGTTTTTTATTCTGTGTACGCGTCCTTTTGTAGAACACTTCTTTCTCATATGGATTAAATACACACTTCATTTCATATTGGACAATAAGTGCTCAATTCACAAATTCTCAAAGAAATATAAGTTTTATGAAGCTTCCTTCCTTCGCAACTCTATGCTCTATACAATGTATCAATAACTATGCACATGATTTCTATAGCATCCAACTATATTTATGGATAAACATAAGTCCAAATTGTGTGCTATGGGAGACAAGTGATTTAGAAAAGAATGAACAACTTACCCAAACCATGGATGCTCATATTCATATTGAGCATGACCATAGTCACCTTACAATGTTGCTTACTTTCCTAAACATTAGTAGTGATGCTTATGAATGATGTCCTTATCCTAATGTTTTACATACCGTTTTCTACAAGGGGGGATATGATATTATTTCCACAAGAAGTTATTATGTGAATTTTACCACTTGTGACTAACCCACTTCTCCTAAGCCAAGTTTATCATAAAAAAATAATGTCCCCATCCACAAAACAACATTTTAAAATGTAACATGTTCATAGTTACTTTGGGCAGGAGTTCATCATACATCTTTTGGCTTGCACATTGCCAACACATATTCGACTAGTTCTTGAGGGGGTTTGTTATGATTGGTTTTCTCCAAAGTGCTTTGCTACGTGCTCTGTTAGGTTGTCATTTTTCTAGTCAAAATGGGGAGTAAGCAGTGTTGTGCGCTTTGGTAGTTACCGTAAGAAATATGCAAAGAAGTTATTTTCAAAGACAGAGACGGATTCTACGATATATTTATCAAGTACATTGTATTTCCTTTGTTCTAAATGTGAGTCCTTAGAGCGTTTCCACAATGTACATAGGAATAAGTAGGGTTGACCACATATATGGCTTAGTTTGTTACAATTAACTCCCAATTCTTATTGTTAAAGAAGAGTTTAACCATTGTTTTTCAAATAAATTTGCATCTTCGATGTGGATATATGCATATGTTATTAATGTGTATATTCTTTGTTATATGATGTCTTTATCATGTTGTTGTGGCCACAACACCACCCATAATTTTTCAGACTTATTACGCGGACCCTCCATGTAAATTTTAGTCAAATCGCTTCTTTAATGCTTTAATTTTGTTAATTTTGGGAGATTTCTATTTTTCTCGGATTTACATTTTGATTGATCCATTGCACGCATTTCCTCGCCGACTTTCCAATAGTTCAAATTTCACATTATTTGGACTTACGATTTAGAAATTAGACTTAGTCAAAATTTGGTCAAATTTCACCACATAAATTTAAATTATGTAAATAAATATTTTAATTTTATTTTATAAATTTAATTAATTTAAATTTGTAAATATAATTATTTAATTATTAATGTGATTAATTTTAATTAATCAAGTTAATTAACTTGATTAGTTTGTTAATAGTATTTTTAATTATTTAATTAATTTTTAATTTTTTATCTATTTATTTAGGAAACACCGCAACGGAATTATTTGCATATATTATAACTATATAATAAAACTATATATCAAAAATTTAATTACATAAAAGAGACGTCCCTTCACCGTAGAAGCATTAAAATTCCATCTCTTAGTCAGCATATTACAAAACATAGAGGGACACATAGTCAGCATATTACAAAACATTGTGGTAAAAGGGGCACACTCTCCACTACGTGGTCCCTTCTCCACCCTCTCTTTCATGTGCTTGAACTCCTATACGTACGTACATCCATGAACCATATACCCCCATTTATAAATGCCCTCGGTTTTTATTTTATGTATTCTGTTTTTATTTATTATAATTTCTATTTTATTTTATTTTAAATTTTATGTAATTTAATTAATTTTTATTTTAAGTTTTTAAATTTCAGATTTATTTAAATTAATAGAATACTAAACATTAATCAAAATTGTAATCAACTATCTAATTTTTTTTTGGTCAATACTGTGTAATTTTTTAAGTAAGTTGTTAGTTTTTATAACTCAATTTTGACTCATAATATTTTGAGTTATACTCAGTTAAATGAGGCAAATGAGATCTTGTTAGAAAGATAATTCTCTCAACAATGATATGGAAGTAGTTGCATGACCATATTTGGTCATTTACTATATCAAAAAAATAGCATAAATAAATGATACAAAATTGCAACAATAATTAATTTCTTGAGTTCGTTTTGGAGAAGTCTTGTTTGCCCAAAGTGGCTTGTTGTTGCAAATTCATTTTGATTATAAATTTTGGCTAGTGAATACCTACATAAGGCAGAAATGGGAGTCTAGAATTTTATTTTTATTAATTTATCAAATGGATTTTGAATTGTTAATTGGTTTTCACAATTTTAGAAATATGAGTTTTTCTCTAATTGGTTTAATCTTATTTTTTGTAGATAATTTGTGGAAGAAGATGAGACAAAGGGATTTTGGAGCAATGGAATTACACAAATAGGAGAAAAAAAAAGATTCATTCTAACTAAAATCAGAAATCTCAATTATTCTTTGAACTACTCTCATTTTTGGAGATTTATTTTTGTAGTTATAAATAAGATTTAGGAGATGGAGAAAGGGTTCCAATTCTCTGCAAAAATAGAGCTTTTTTCACTATTGTAGAGATTGAATTTTGTAGAAGATTCGTTATCTTTGGACCAGATTTGGAGAGATGTGTTTCAACTGCAAAAAAAATCGTGTTTTCATGAATTTATTTTTGGAAATCTTGTACTCAAAAGCTTTGATTAGATCTGCAAATTTTGTGCACTATTGTTAAAGTTAAAGGTTGATTGAAAGCATTCAATTTAATTCAATTTTTTTTTTATTCATGATCTAGATAAGTATTTAATTATTGGGTTTTGCACTATTATAAATTTCAGTTAATTGTATGCTCATTTAAATATTGAAAGGCTATCTTTTCATGATGGATCTAATTCATATCAAAGTTGAGTAATAAATTTGAATAGGTACACATGTTATTATTGATAATTATTTACCAGATTAGTGACAAGTTTATCTTTTTTTAAACCATGTTTGCATTATGAGAACTATTTCAGTGATGTGATCATTTTGTTGATTTTGAATTCATTTTTTATTTGAATTTAGAGGTATGTGCAGTAAATATCTGATAACTATTTATCAAATAGATGAATGTGCGTATTTTTTTCGAATTGGTAGCAAGTCCTAGAACTATTTCATTTCCTTGTAAACTTCAGTTTTATTCTAAATTCAAGCTAGTCCAAATTTCAATATATTTCTCTTGATTGAGAGGAGGCCTAATATTTATTTTAATTGATATAGATTTAAGCTTTAATTTTGTTGATTGCATAATAGATTAGATTGCATTTGTATTTAGATTTAGAGTTAGATTAATTAATTGTATTCAAATAAGTCTCCTTACGCAGGAGCAACCTCATTGGTGGCTTGGTTGAGCCCTTGTTTCAGCTTAAATATTGTTTTCTTGCAAGCTAGCTGGAAGAGGGTAAATATTATTTATCTCTTTTTGTTGATGGTAATTAGATAGATCACAATTCAACAAGAAGATTGAGGAGGTAACTGGACCTATTTGAAGCAATCAAAATCACCACCCTAAACAGATAAGGGCTTAATTGGGGCCATGACTGGGTGATCTCCCCATTATTGATTTTGGTCACTTTAGGCCATCAAAACATGTATAACTATATTGTGTTGTTTGTTTCCATGAATGTTATTTATGTTGTACTTATCATGGAGTGATATCTCATAGTGAATTTAGAACATGTTTGAAGCGTGATTGCTAATGACTCAATGTAAAAACATTTGTTTGTTATAAAAAGAGAGTGTGTAGATGCAATTCTAAGTAAACAAAATCTATTTTGTTTAAACAATTTTCCATATTTTCTAGGTGATTGTCTATTTTATGCTATGTGAATTATATTGCATTTTAGATACATGTCAATATAATTACGAGAAGGAACGATATAAATTTCAGAATTTTTTTAGATGTATAGAATGGTGAAACGATATTATCTTATAAACATGAATTGAACATAGATGCATTCATAGAGATGCATGGTATAAATAGCCCAAATGTTTATTTGGAAAGGGTACAAAATTAGCTTCAACTTCTATGATTGTGGAATATTGAAGACTATGGGTGTATATATTTTGTATCCATTGGTTATCGAATTGGCTAAAAATTGTGATAAGACTTTGGTCAAAGACAAGAATGAAAATCTATTTTCATTTTAATTCAAATTTATGTGAATAAAGTTACGACATATTGTTCCACGATGAAAATTCAATTGTTGGACATTTTGAATGACTTTTGTGCAAGAAAAAATGTTTAATAAGAATTGGTCATAAACATATGATGAATATAACAAAGTACGAAGAAACAGAACATAGATGGGCGCAAATAGAGGAAATCATTAGGAGACATAGCTTTTAGAGATTTTTCGAGTTCAAGAGTATTTACGATGAATTTTGTTTTGAAACAATATTTGAATTGACATAAAATGAATATGATGTCTCTTAATTTCACATATTTTTTTCAATGCAATCATGCATAATGATTTGCTTTCATTAAACTACATACAAAAATACATGAACGGAAATGCAATCATGCAAATCCCAAGAATAGTATATTGGAAAGGATACATTATACAATTGGCAGTGCCATATTAAAAAGGGAATATATGTGGTGGCCATTTTGTCTATGAGTTGATACACTATATCTTGAATATGATTATATACATATGGTCTATTGATAGGTTTATTTTGTAGTTGATTTTTTCTCATTCAAGGAAGACACAATGATATTGCATATTATCCAATTTTGAACGAATATAAAACATTCGCATTATAAACCTATGAAATAAATAGTACAAGAGAAAAATGTTTCACATTGATGCGGGGAGCATACGACTAGGGTAGTAACCGATCAGCGGGTGTTTCATGTTTCGGTGTTGGGGATTATTTTCTACGAGTCTTAAAACACAAATTTCTGTTTTAAATTATTTCTTTCTTAGGAATAAAGAACTAGCTGTCAGTAGATTTAGTCTAGTTTAATTGTTTTTATTTATATTTGATTTAAGCAACTATGGTAGATTGTTAGGCGGAGTAAAACAATTCGATGAGTGAAAAAGTGAAATAACCATAATGTAAAACATGTAACTGTGTAACCAACTGGAGACAGTTATCAGTTGGCAACGAATTGGCCTGCAGGGAGGCTACTAAAGAAACGAAAAGATGACTGTACAGGGGTTCTGCAAATTTACACATCGAATGGAGTAATGAAAACAGAGTTTTAATACTCATCAGAAAACATACCATCTGTATTGTATTTAAAAATACTGAAGTGTGATACAGATTCTAAATTCACTGTCAAATTATTTGCATGCATATTTTGAAATAAACATAGTTATACATCTATTTCTTTTCCACTAGAGCAATATTATTATCAGAGAACAGGTGTGTTGCAACACGAAGGCGTGGTCAACGCACGCAAGAGCTGAAGAGGAGTACAGAAGAATACAACACAAAAAGAAAAGATGCACACCGACGGTGAAATCCAAACAGCCAACACATAACGTGGAACATTGAAATCTACAGTTATTTCCATTAAGCTGTGCCATTTCATTTATAAATAAACTGAGAATAGAGTAAACCCTCTGTCAGGGTTAATAGTAGAATGAAAGACCATACTGAAATGTATTAAGTTACATATTGAAACAACCGAAGAAAAATCAAGATTCATAACCTAGGGTTACGGCCAAAAACCCTACAGCCACAGGCAAGAAACTCCAAAGAGCAACCGAGGGGTACAGGTGGGGTTTTAGAACCCGAGAAAACTTGGAAGTCGAATCCTGTCCGAGTGACAGTATTTGTAAAGAGACAGAGTAACAGTAGCGTGACAACGCCATAATAAAACCTGAAAGTAAAAACTGGCACGAAGTCATCTACGACACATCCAAACGAGTTTCTACATTAAGAATGGTGTGAGTCAGGTGAGGACTTACCTTGGAGTCCAGAAGCCGAACGAAACCCCTGACGGAAGATTGGGAAACCGATAGAGCTCAAGATACCTGTACAATAAAAACAAATTAACAATTAAAAACCTGTGCGGCTACATTGTTGTTTCAAACAAGACTAACAGAAAAAGAAGAGCATTTGGGCATTTACCTTGCATAGAGGGAGAGCATTTTTCCGTGGAGTCGAGTAACCAACAAGGAACCATTTGAATCTGCTCGCAAGGAGCCTTAAGATCAGTATGGGAATAAGACAATCAGTGTTTTGAAACAGAGAGAGATGGCTTACCGACACAGTCGCCGACTGGAGTAGGGAGGACCGGAGGAAGCTCAGAAAAGAAAGCCCAAAGAACCTGTGCGCAATTGTTAAAAGAAAACAATTAGCCTATAAACAAACCACAAATAGGAATAGCCGGAAGAAATTGGCATGTTGAAGAACCTGTAAGTGTTGAACGAGAAACAGAGGAACAAACCAGTCTCAGTGGGAAGGAACCGGACCAACAAGGAGGTCGGAAACCAGAACGCCATCGCAACAGTATCGATTCGCCAACATAGCCACAGTTACCGTGGCCAGAATTCGCAGGGAAGAACAAACCCTTGGCACAGAGACGCAGGGTCGAAACCCTCTCGCATAGCGTGGAGCATAAACACCAAATGACCAACTGAAGAAATGACCCCGAGTGAAAGAGTAAGGGACGTATGATCACATGCGTTGGCAAGTGGACCGATCGGTCCGTTTGAGGTCATTTACTGTGCAATTAATTCAAGTACCGGAGAGGAACGAAAGGCTCGAGGCCTCTTGTGAAGACCAAAGGCGCGAATCCGACGTGTAAAACAAATAAACACACGTTGCAAAGCCACGTAACCATTTTTTTATCCATTGTGTTTTAAAAGGTTGTGAATCTATTAAGTTGACAGGGCGCGTGGGCTGGAGATTCCCATCAAGTGGTATCGGAGCAAAAAGTTTGAAGTAGCAAGAAGATGGAAGTTGGCAGAAGAGGAAGAGGAAGAGGTAGAGCAATCCGGAGAGTGGCAGAAGAGGGACTGCGAGATGAAATTCAGATTCTAAATCAGAGATTGGCAGCAGTAGAAGGTGGGGGAAGGAGAAACCCAGCAGATGACAGTGACGAGGATATTGCAGAACCGGAATATGAGTTTGAAGGAGTGACACCTGAACTAAGATTGTTGAAATCAGTTCTGTTGTCCAGTCATAAGCCGAAGCATGAGCTTTCCACTTATGACGGCAGTTTGTTGGCAGATGTGTTGCTGGACTGGTTAAGTGAAGTAAATAAATACTTCGAATTTGAGGAAACCAGCAAGGACAAACAGGTGAAGTTTGCTGCCACCAAGCTGAAAGGACATGCGTCCTTGTGGTGGGACAGCGTACAGGTGGAGAGAAAAAGATTACATAAACAGCCTATAAGGAAATGGACCAGAATGGAGGCGAAAATGAAGGAGAATTTTTTGCCTAAAGATTATCAAATTATGTTGTATAGATAGGTACAAAACCTGAAACAAAGGGGAATGACGATTAAGGAATATACTGAAGAATTCTATAAACTGAATTTGAGGGCAGGTTATGTGGAGGAAACCCCGGAAAAGACAGCAAGGTTCGTGAATGGGCTGAGGGGAGAGATATTAGATGAAATTGGTATCCTTTCACCCAGAACCTTGGAAGAAGCATATCAGTTTGCACTAAAGGCGGAAGAAAAAATAAACAGGAAGCAAAATGCCAGAAGAGGAGGCGGATCTAGTAGAGGAAAGGGAAAGGCTTTTGGTAAAGGCAGAGGAACAGGTCCCAATGAGGAAGGCAGCAGTTCCAAATCTGCAGGAACAGCAGAAAAGGACAACAGCACTAGAGGAGGACAACCAGCCCAGCGAGGGAGAGGAAATGGTCGGGGCAGAGGAACTGTCCAATGCTACAGGTGCCACAAGTGGGGGCACAAATCGTATGAATGTCCTGAAGGCGAACCAATAGGTGGAAGAGGAGCTTATGTTGCTCAGCTTGAGGAAGCAGAAGCACCTCCTCAGGAAGTGGAAGATACACCGGAGACAGGGGAAGCCCTGGTGTTGAACAAGGTGCTGTTAAAACCAGCCCAAGAGGTTGTGGACCCAGGCCAGAGAAAGACCTTGTTCAGGACAGTTTGCAAGTCACAGGGAAAGTGCTGCAAACTGATCATTGACAGTGGAAGCACTGATAATTTAGTGGCCACGGAAATGGTGTAGAAGCTGGGCTTGAAAAAGCTGAAACACCCCACTCCATACAAGGTGTCGTGGCTACAGAAAGGACACCAGTTGTTAGTTGATGAACAATGCGAGGTGGAGTTCCAGATAGGCAGATATAAAGACAAAATTGTCTGCGATGTTATGCCAATGGATGTCTGTCACATACTGTTGGGAAGGCCCTGGCAGTTTGACAGAAAGGTAGTGCATGACGGGAGAACAAACTGTTACAAGTTTGTTAAAGATGGGGTCAAGCACACACTCGTTCCCATCAAGGAGGAAGGTACAACAGAGGCTAGTGGAGCAAAAGCACTGATGTTGGGTGGAAAGGAATTCCTAAAACAGATTGAAGACAGTGAAGTGAATTTTTCTATTGTGAGGAGACCAAGAACAGTGGTACTGCACACTAAGATTTCAGATTTACCTGAGGAGATACAAGAGATGTTACAGGAATTTGGGGATATTGTAGTGGATGATCTTCCAGACGAATTACCTCCCAAGAGAGGCATCAGCCACTGCATTGACTTTATACCAGGAGCCAGCTTGCCAAACAAGGCAGCTTATCGTATGAGTCCGAAAGATCATGAAGAAATTCGGAAGCAGGTGCAGGAATTGCTTGATAAAGGATTGATCAGAGAAAGTATGAGTCCTTGTGCAGTTCCGACAGTATTGGCTCCTAAGAAAGGTGGCGAATGGCGAATGTGTACAGATTCGAGAGCCATCAACAAAATTACGATTCGGTACAGGTTTCCATTACCAAGGATGGATGACATGATGGACTGTTTGAGTGGGGCAGCATATTTTTCGAAGATTGACTTGAAAAGTGGCTACCACCAGATCCGAATCAGGGAAGGGGATGAGTGGAAGACAGCCTTCAAGACAAATGAAGGACTGTATGAATGGCTGGTGATGCCATTCGGATTAAGCAACGCTCCCAGTACTTTCATGCGCTTAATGAATGAAGTACTGAAGGAATTCATTGGAAAATTCGTGATTGTGTATTTAGATGATATACTAATTTTCAGCAAAACGAAAGAGGAACACTTTCGACATATTCGAAGTGTATTGAGAAGTCTGCAGCAGAACAAGCTGCTGATAAATCTAAAGAAGTGTACCTTTTTCCAGAAAGAACTAGTGTATCTGGGTTTTGTGATTGCAGAGAATGAGCTGAAGATGGATCCGAAAAAGATTGCAGCAATCGTAAGATGGCCATCTCCAAAGAACTTATTTGAAGTTCGAAGTTTTCATGGTTTAGCGAGTTTTTACAGGAAGTTCATCAAGAATTTCAGTGGGATTTGTGCACCTATGTTGGACACGATTAAGAAGGCAAATCAGCCTTTTCGCTGGACTGAAGCAGCAGAAAACAGTTTTTAGACTCTGAAGAAAAAGATCACTGAGAGGCCGATCTTGAGATTACCGGATTTCAACAAACTTTTTCAAGTTCGTTGCGATGCCAGCAGTACAGCCATTGGGGCAGTACTTAGCCAGGAAGATAGACCGGTTGCTTACTTCAGTGAGAAGTTGAACGAAAGCAGGCAGAAGTATTCGTCTTACGACAAGGAATTTTATGCGGTCGTTCAGGCCTTGAAGCATTGGAGGCACTATTTGCTAGGTAATGAATTCGTGTTATTTTCTAACAATTCTGCTTTACAATATGTTATGCAACATCACAAGTTGAATCACAAGCATGCAGAGTGGGTGGAATATCTGCAGAGCTTTACTTTCGTATTGAAGCATATCAGCGGACAGTCCAACAAGGTAGCAGATGCATTAAGCAGAAGAGCTCTGCTTTTACAGGTGAGTACAGTGCAGGTACTGGGTTTCGAACACTTGAAGGATCTGTATCCAACAGACATAGACTTCAGGGAGGCACATGAAGCATGTCAGAACCCTTTACTGCGGAATCACAGTCCATGGTTGGACTACAATCTGCAAGAAGGATTACTGTTCAAGGGAGGACAGTTGTGTGTTCCCGATTGTTCAATGCGGGAAAACATTATTCGTGAGAAACACAGTGGAGGTCTAGCCGGACACTTCGGTATAGAAAAGACGTTATCTCAGATAGAGCATTTCTATTATTGGCCAAAGTTGCGGCGAGATGTGCAGAGGCATGTGAGCAGGTGCAAAATGTGTCAGTTAGCAAAAGGTCACAGCCAGAATGCAGGACTCTATACGCCGTTACCCACACCAAGTAGACCATGGGACTCAGTCAGTTTGGACTTTGTCCTGGGTTTACCTAGGACACAGCGGGGATTCGATTCAGTGATGGTAGTGGTGGATAGATTCTCGAAGATGGCGCATTTTATACCCTGTCGGAAAACCAGTGATGCTACTCACGTAGCCCACTTGTTCTTCACAGAAATTGTTCGACTGCATGGCTTGCCGAGATCTATTATTTCAGACCGGGATGTACGATTCATAGGACACTTCTGGCGTACCCTGTGGAAAAAGTTGGACACCCAACTAAATTTCAGCTCCGCTTATCACCCACAGACTGATGGGCAAACAGAGGTGGTAAATAGGAGTTTGGGAAACCTACTAAGAAGCTTAGTCGGAGAAAATTCGCGGATGTGGGATCGTGTACTTGCCCAAGCGGAATTTGCATATAATGATTCTCCCAATCGCAGTACGGGACACAGTCCTTTTCAGGTTCTGTACGGCATGCATCCTCGCGGAGTGCATGAACTGCGGGATTTGGGAAGGCTAGAGAAAAGAAGCGCCGATGGTGAAGATTTCGCTCAAGCAATGAATGATCTGCATGAGCAGGTAAAATTGAAGTTGGTAGACAACAGTCAACGGTATAAACAGCAGGCAGATTTGAAGAGGCGGGAAGTTCAGTTCAACATCGGGGACGAAGTCCTTGCACACTTGCGCAAGGAACGTTTTCCCAGAGGGCAGTATAACAAGTTAAAGTTTAAGAAAATTGGCCCCTGCAGAATTCTCCGCAAGTTTTCAGCCAATGCCTACGAAATACAGCTGCCACCCAGAATAGGCATTTCACCCATTTTTAGCGTGGCAGACTTGTTTCCTTACCCTACCAATCTCGGAGAAGAAGAGGCAACAACGCCAGAGCGGACTACCCCAGATGAAGAGGATGTTTGGTTAAAACAGATGCCTGCAGCGCAGCCCCTTGAGATCGAGGGTATCCTCGACACGCAAGTAGCCAAACGCACACGTAGGAAGGACTACTTACAGTACCTGGTCAAGTGGAAGAACCGTCCTATTGAGGACAGTACCTGGCTTGACGCGGCACAGATTCAGAAAATTGGCTACTCAGTGGATGACCTCATGGAGCGGAGCCATGACTTTTTGCTACCCCCGGAGCCTGATGCAGGAGCATCTGACTAGGGTGGCAACTAGTCAAGCAGGTGTTTCATGTTTTCAGTGTTGAGTTATTTTACAGGTCTTAAAACCTGTTCCTGTTTTAATTTATTTCTTTCTTAGGATAAAGAACTAGCTGTCAGTAGATTTGTTCTAGTTTAATTGTTTTTATTTATATTTGATTTAAGCAACTATGGTAGATTGTTAGGTAGAGTAAAGCAATTCGATGAGTGAAAAAGTGAAATAACCATAATGTAAAAACATGTAACTGTGTAACCAACTGGAGACAGTTATCAGTTGGCAACGAATTGGCCTGCAGGGAGGCTACTAAAGAAACGAAAAGATGACTGTACAGGGGGTTCTGCAAATTTACACATCGAATGGAGTAATGAAAACAGAGTTTTAATACTCATCAGAAAACATACCATCTGTATTGTATTTAGAAATACTGAAGCGTGATACAGATTCTAAATTCACTGTCAAATTATTTGCATGCATATTTTGAACTAAACATAGTTATATATCTATTTCTTTTCCACTAGAGAAATATTACTATCAGAGAACAGGTGTGTTGCAACACGAAGGCGTGGTCAACGCACGCAAAAGCTGAAGAGGAGTACAGGAGAATACAACACAAGAAGAAAAGATACACACCGACGGCGAAATCCAAACAGCCAACACATAACGTGGAACATTGAAATCTACAGGTATTTACATTAAGCTGTGCCATTTCATTTATAAATAAACTGAGAATAGAGTAAACCCTCTGTCAGGGTTAACAGTAGAATGAAAGTCCATACTGAAATGTATTAAGTTACATATTGAAACAACCGAAGAAAAATCAAGATTCGTAACCTAGGGTTACGGCCAGAAACCCTACAGCCACAGGCAAGAACTCCAAAGAGCAACCGAAGGGTACAGGTGGGGTTTTAGAACCCGAGTAAACTTGGAAGTCGAATCCTGTCCGAGTGACAGTATTTGTAAAGAGACAGAGTAACAGTAGCGTGACAACGCCATAATAAAACCTGAAAGTAAAAACTGGCACGAGGTCATCTACGACACATCCAAACAAGTTTCTACATTAAGAATGGCGTGAGTCAGGTGATGACTTACCCTTTTGAATCCAGAAGCCGAACGAAACCCCTGACAGAAGATTGGGAAACCGAAAGAGTTCGAGATACCTGTACAAGTAAAACAAACTATCAATTAAAAACCTGTGCGACTAAATTGTTGATTCAAACGAGACTAACAGCAAAAGAAGAGCATTTGGGCATTTACCTTGCATAGAGGGAGAGCATTTTTTCCGTGGAATCGAGTAACCACCAAGGAACCATTTGAATCTGCTCGCAAGGAGCCTCAAGATCAGTATGGGAACAAAACAATCAGGGTTTTGAAACAGAGAGAGATGGCTTACCGACACAGTCGCCGACTGGAGTAGGGTTGACCGGAGGAAGCTCAGAGCCGAAAGCCCAAAGAACCTGTGCGCAATTGTTAAAAGAAAACAATTAGCATAGAAACAAACCACAAAATGTGAATAACCTAAGAAATTGGCATGTTAAAGAACTCCGTAGAAGTGTTGAATGAGAACAGAGGAACGTTTCTGGGCCTTCAAGTGAAGGACAAGACCAACAAGGAGGTTGGCAAATTGCAACGCACGTAACAAGATTGACGCCAACATAGCCACGCTATCAGGCTGTGACCGCAGGGAAGAACAAACCCTTGACACAGAGACGCAGGGTCGAAACCCTCTCACATTGCGTGGAGCATGAACACCAAATGACCGACTGAAGAAATGACCCCGAGCGAAAGAGTAAGGGACGTATGATCACATGCGTTGGCAAGTGGGCCGATCGATCCGTTCGAGGCCATTTACTGTGCAATTAATTCAAGTCCCAGAGAGGAATGAAAGGCTCGAGGCCTGTTGTGAAGACCAAAGGCGTGAATCCGACGTGTAAAACAAATAAACACACGTTGCAAAGCCACGTAATCATTTTTTTGTTCATTGTGTTTTAAAAGGTTGTGAATCTATTCAGTTGACAGGGTGCGTGGGCTGGAGATTCCCATCATACATGGTATTGAAGCAATTAACAAAGAGAAATATATAGAAGAATCCTATAAAAAACATAATGGAGATAATGCGAATGGATTTAAAAACATGAACATAGATGAAGATATCATAAAACTTAATACATAGCTTATCGATGCAAACGAAGGGATTGTGGTTATCATTGGGTCAACTATATATATATATATATGAAACAAGGACATTTTTTAAACAAGTATAGTTAGAAAACCATCGAAGTGATCAAATTTTCATAGGAATATTAAGCATTTGTGTTCTAAAGCTTTGAAAGATATAGAAAGAGGAAAAAACAATTTATGTGATATTTAAGCAGGTAAGGAAAACCAATATTTTGAAGAAACCTATAAAAAAACATAATGGGCATAATGTGAATAGCTTTAAAAACATGAACATAAATTAAGATACCAGGGAACTTAAGATATATCTTATTAATGGAAACAAGAGATCATGTTTTTCATTGCATAAAATCAAAAAACATATAAGAAACAATGATGTTGTCGAAACAAATCTAATTATAAAACCATCGAAAATCAAGAAAAAATATAATATTTTCAAATAAACATAGGAAACCATTACATATGTTCAATTATACATTCAAAACAGTGGTTGAACAAGAATATTTTAAAAAAAATACAAGATGTTCCTATATATGATTGTGTAATATGCAATCAAACTTGGTTTAAAAAAGATGTCATAGAAAAACAATTAACGAATGTGTCGAAAAATAAGTGTGTATGCAAAAAATGCAAAAAAGTATTAGACAATAAAAAAGCTATCAAATTTGCAGTTCCAGAGAGGATTATGTTGAATAAACAAATATCCACAGTGAAAGAAATCTATGAATTAGAAGAAAGACTAATATCACTAAGATTTCCAATTTTTCAAATAAGGGAACTTGGGTAGTGTTTTAAAAAACCACAATTGGCATTGACTAGTGGACTAATCAATGTACTTGCCAAAACATATCAAATTGAAATTTCATTTCCTCGTGAAATAAATGAATCTAATACAGTGGTTGTGGCAATTACAAGACATGTAGTGTTTAAAATCGTATTTGTCGTTGGGTGAATATGTGTTCATAAAGACATTAAGGCATATAAATGATTGTGTAAAACACTGCTTTATAAACTAGAGAATGCTAGAATAAATGAATATTGGAAAACATTTTTTTATCAGAACAAGGATGCATATGCATATGAGATAGATACAGAAATAAATGATGATAATGATGAATATGATGAAGAGACAGTCACAAAAACACTATTACATGGATTTAGTGTTTTTTATAGTATTTATGATCTTCGTAATAATCAAATAAACAATTCTCCCACTGAAATTTATAGGCCTTTGGGAATATTCAAAGATATATATCAGAAGATATGAGTTTTCCAACATTGTTCTATGGGAAAAAATAATCATACATTGTTACAAAAAACTTTACATACCATAATATTTCTCAATGTAATGTTTTGCATCAATATCATGATTTTTCACATCATATAACAAATTTATTTTACAAAATAGTGTGAATTATCCTCAATCAAGTTTTCAGTTGTATTTGGGTTGAAATAAGAAAATATAGTTAAAACGGAAAAAGTTAATAGTTAAATATGTTATAACAAAGGAAAACTTGAAACTCATTTTGACATTGAACATTGAGTGTATGTATCTTAGATGAATACAGACATCACCAAACTAATTTTTTCATTTGCATAAGAGCTTATATGTAATGATATGACAATTGGGAGCATTGAAATTCTTTGTTTTGTTTAGCAACATTGAACATCTCTGAGAGCCTTTTTTAAAGGATCTACAACAAATAAATCGAGAGAAAAAGCCATCAACTGAAAAAAAAAAAAGTAGATGGATATTATATTGATACCTTGATTAGAAATGACCATGTTACTTGCATGCGATATTATAGAAGTAGAATGAATGTTGTATGCCAATTAATGTTACATGAATCTGAGTACTTTGGTGACTGCATTGACTATTTCTTTGTAACATAATTCCAAAAATAGAGAATCCAACATGAACATGGATTGTTATGGATAAAGGATGCTCCTATCTATGGAACAACTATAAAAATTGAAATTGAAAATTTCGTCGAAATGTACTTTTTCTATGATTCAAGTAAACTAAAAACAAATATGAAAACTATTCAACATCATCGCCATGCAAAAACGTGTAGGAAAGGAAAACAAATGCATTGCAAGTTCAATTTTCCAATTCGACCAATGGTAAAGACACAAATACTTGAGCCTATGGAATTTGACAATGCAAGAACAAAAGCGAATGCAAAGATGATATTTGATGCACTAGAAAATATGGAACATGATGATACATATACATTTGATAATACATCCATGCAATCCAATGTACTTTGAAACAAAGAACAATTATATTGAAAAGGGAGCTAGTAGACATATGGAATAATAGCTTTTCTCACCATATACCATTAATCTGGGGTGAATATACTGATGCTCAATTTGTACTTGACTCATATATTATAGCTAATTATTGTATTTCATATATGACAAATCTATATACTAAACAATGACATTGATTTTAAAATTTATAAGAAATGAGTGTCAAAAAACCGTTGGTGATATCATAGAAACAATTGCAAACTTGGAAACAATTTATTGAGCTTGCAACAAATGTATGCACAACAAGTTGTATATATAGTGTTGTCATTTCCACTGAACAATATTTCAAGGAAATGCATATTTATTAATACTTCAACAATATATGATCGAAATTTTTTACTAAGAATATGAAAAGAGCTATAATGTGAACTGGATGATTCAGAAAACATAACACGTTTATCAATTATCGATCACTATATGCAATGACTAGAAAACATTGAACACATTTTCTCAGAGGAATTTTTATCATGTTATATGCTACAAGGAAATAAAATAGGAGGTGCTGAGAGACCATATGATATAAGATACGTAAAGTATAATAAACGTATTGATATTTATAACTATTAAAGTGAGGGATTGATGTTATATGTCCCATATCATATTAATGAGAACAATTTTAAAGAACAATATTCGACTTGGAAAAATGAATATCTATTATTTAAAGAAATCATAAAATACAATGAAGGAAACTATGACAACATGGACTAATATTGACATCATAACAGTTGAGATTGAAAATAAAGAGAGTGAATGGTTTGAAAGGGATATACCTACATATCAAGAAATAGATAATGAAAACCATTATAAAAAATACAATATAAAATCATATTTTGAAAATTTGCAAAACGTCACACATGCAAAATCAATAGTTGAAATACCTTAACAAGTCGTAAAACAACCATATATATTAGAAAAAACATAATTCTATAAAATCATGAGAACGCTCAACGTAGAGAAAGAAAAAATAACAAAATAAATATTGACAGGGAAAAAAAAATCTAGATTAGCGATTGTACGTATTTGTAACAGATGGTGCAGGCACTGGAAAAACATTTACTACAATAGAATTATTCCAATATCTAGTTTGCATGTACAAAAAACATATTGGAATATGACCTAGCTTGGCTAAAAGGAATCGTGACAACATATACAAGGAAGGCAACATTCAATGCAAGTGGTATAATGTTGCATTCTACTTTCATTTTCCATTTAATAAATTAGAATGTATTTTGCTTAAAGGTGAAAATTTAGACACAATGAAAACACATTGTGAACAATTTCATGTGATGCTTATTGATGAAGCATCTTTGACAAGTGAAACATTATTAAACCAAGTTGAAAACATTTATTTGAATTAAAGCATAATTCATTGGCTTATTTTGGAAATATTGATATAATATTTTCAAGTGACTTATTCTATGCGCAACCGATCAAAGATTATCTAATTTTTTTGGCGACCAATTTTAGAAAAGGAACATAAAACATACGATTTCTAGAAGGAAAAAGTAAAATGTTATGAATTACATACCATAATGCGTCAAAAAGACAAAAAAATTGTTGAAATCCTTAATAAATTGTGAGTGAAACAACAATTTGAGGAAGACATAGACTATATAAACAATAAGTGTTATGGACCTGCTCCATTAAATCCATTGTTTCCATATTTATTTTATACAAACAACGATGTAAAAAAGCATAATGAGAAAATGTTGTTACATGTAAAGGAAGAACTAATAGTTCTTGATGTGATTGACGAATAGGATAGTAAGGTAATATGTTATGTATCATATAACAAAACAATGAGATTACCATCAATTTTTTTTATCAAATGCAATGTTCTCATTAAGCTATATGTAGGAAATTGTAATGCCTCCTCCCATATCTACCCACTTTCACTGGCTTTCCTGAGGAAAACATGAGCTCAGGGTCAATATGACAAGACTCAACCTCCTAGGTGACCTTAAGGAAATGGAGTCAACAACTTAAGACCTCACTAACTTCCCTCGGGTGCCATAGGACCTCCAGGAGTAACCCAACCCCTCCAAGTGTACAACCCCCTGAGACAACTCACTTATCCCTGACCTAGATCCCCAGACGCTCCCTTTCCAAGGCCTCCATGTGACTATGGGTTACCATTAACACGCATAAGAATTCCTCCATGCGACTATGGAATTTTATAATCATTTCTATGTCAGTGACTCCAAATTATGTGTTGAATTTTCATGGTCAAGACTCACGTTTCTTCCCATAACTCAGTGAAATTTCCAGAGTTGATAAATGACATCGAGGAACAATACTTGTAAACCAAAAACTAGAACCAAGACTTGACCTGACTATCCCCAACCAAGACTGACATTTTGTCAAACACTTGGTGTTATGCAGAATTATGATCTACGGATAAATCAAATTCCCTAAGTGTGGTGCTAGGCACTTAGAACAACATATGAAAGACTTTTCTATCACTTTCTCTAACATAAATAGACACGTAGAATGATAGAAGAACATACTTGTAATCCAAGCGATTCTCCTTCTCCTTCTGTCGCTTTTGTTGTCGCCTTCAATCCAATTTAGATCACCAGATTGATTCCTGCAAGTATAAACAGAGAACAACAAACATATTGCAATATACATATACCTACTTATCTTAATCACTCAAATTGATTAGATGTGAAACATATATATCATTCAATAATCCATTGCATGACAAATAGAAACACAAACAAATACATATATGGGAAAATGAACAACAATCTTTATTAAAGAGTAGAAGGGGGAAGTTACAACCAATGATTGATTTGATGTCACCAGCTCCAGCTTCATCCCAGCCTCATCAAATCCAACATCACACCAGTAGCATATCAGTACTCTCTCAAATGAGAGTCCAACAAAAATTATTTACCAAAATTCTTCCTTCCCTGGCACTAGGATCTATGCTCAATTTATAGGGAAACCAATGGTAGTTTCTCAATGAATGATTTTCTAATAATAGGCAAGAAATTTTCCCAATTTCAGAGATGTTAGATGGACACTTGGATTCAAATTTTGACACATATGACTCTTCTAGAAGGCACTGACCTTGTGGAGATTCTCGGAACAATGAGAATTCCGCTCCCAAATGACCAACGCACTGTTGAATGTCGGAAAGTACATTGTAGTGCACCCTTGAATGGAGGATGTTGCATATGCAACGCAGTTAGTCCCTTTAGAGGCAACGTTGGTGAGTTCATAAGTGATATAACATATACTTCAAACCTTGGAAATATCACAATAGAAGCCATGAATGATTTATTCTTCTCTTAGGGCAAATAGCAACTGAAATTTAAGGGGATGATAGAACCTATTTCATTGATCCTAGGGATGATGTCTAGTTTGACCAAGTCATGGGGGATGATGCCCAAATTGACCTATAACAGTTGCCCCCTAAAGCATGAAGTCAGAATACTAATAATATTTTTTGAATGAGATGCGTTATGATGTGATGAGCTGGAACTGAAGTGGAGTGGTGACCTGCATCAATCTTACAATACATTACATCATGATATTTTCATCTTGATAAAAAATTGCTGAGGGAGGCATTCCCATGCTCAGCACATAAACTATCTAATAACATGTACATAGTGCAGAAAGTCGTCTGCATTGGAATGTTTCCCAATACAAACATGCCTACAGATATACGACCATGTTCAGATGACGATCTGTATGTAAGGTCACCGTACAGATGATGTGTACAAAAATCCCAAAATCGCAACCCGGATGGTTGAAACTAGATCCGGGGTCTTCTTATATCATTCACTCGATCGTTCAGGTACAAGTCTAGCCATGCAAATATATGATTTGTAGTCAAACATGGTAATACATCGTTTGATTACCAGCCAATGATGTGAGTTGTTAACAAACACAAGAGAACCACCATTGATGTTAATGCCTCTCAAGGTACTGCAGTACATTTCGTATGGCGTGAATAGATGATTTGATGTCGAACGCCCAAAAAAAAACTTTTGTTCAAAGGTCTGGAAGTGAGGATCTTTTCAATGTTGTAACAAGCCTCATGGTACTGGAAGAAGATGTTTCTAAGTAAACTTCCTGGAAGATGATTTGATGTTGACAGGAAGCCACTTTATCGTGAAACGAGAGTTACTGATTTCGGATACAAAATGTGACTTGATATAGCAATGTTCAAGGATGACTATTATGAAAATGAAGGTTTATGAGTATTGCAGAAGGATGAGTATTCACTGGATGACTTCTCTTGAACATATCGGCAACATTGAGATGAGTTGGCAGCATTGACCCAAAACCAAAGTGAAGGTATGATGAACCATAGGTATGAATGAACTGGCAAGAAGATTACCCAGCCCAAACAGTCATGATGATGGAGTGAAGTGCCATGTTCAAGAGTGACCTGCTACCATAAAAGTTCTATTCACTTTCCCAAATTTTTCCCCGGTCATTTGTAGACCAGTACCTCTTTATTTTTTAACAAGTTTGAGGAGGATAAAATATGTTTGATCTATAATTCAACCCTTTAGGCGAATATGCATCGCTATTTAATAATTTAACAAGTCAGTGAAACTCGATTCTTGCCATGATCGACAAGCCCGTCACTATTTTATGTTTTAATGAGCCTAACGACGGTGACAGCCCGGTCCTTTTTCATATTTAGAGAGTTTGAAAAAGAGGACAAAAGAAAACTCCATGAGTCCTTTTTCGTAAATTTGCGCTCAGATATGAAAAAGTGTAAAATTATATCTGAGAGAACCTCCTAGCCATGTTTGACTAAGGTTTTCCTTTTTTGTAAATAATCTATCTCAGTCTGGAAAAGCGTTAAACTTATACTGAGTAGATTGTCGTTTCATTTACTTTTACGAGCTTGAAAATACAAGTGCTCGGCAATCTTTTCACATTATCAGAGTCTGAAAAGAGGTAAAAGAAGACTCCAGGGGTTCCTTTTTCGTCGTTATTGACGCTCGAAAAAGAGATAAAAGTGTGCTTCAAGTCCTTTTTCATTTTTATCAAAGATCTAAAAATAAGGATAAAAGTATGCTTTGTCCAAATTTCAATTTAATTTAAAAGCAGGGAAAGACAGAAAGAACTCGGCATTTTCATGTGTTTTACAAGCATGAAAGATAGCAAAATAAGCTCGGTATTTTCATGAGTTTAACGAGTCTTGAAAATAACTATAATGGACTCAATATGGTTTTGAATGCCCCCTGCAAGAGAACATGTCAAATGCTCCCTACAAGAGCACATGCCCCCCAAGCTTCATTTCAGTCACCTAAGTAGACTACTGGTTACTAATAGCTGGATGGAATGAAGGTTCATTTACAATATCAAATGGAAGAATCATCTTAATCAAGAGAGGATTTGTTTCATTTTTTAATGAGCTTGAAAGAGGAAAAGAACTATGCTCATGGTACCTTGTTTAATTTAACGAGCTTGACACAAGAAAAGAAACTATGCTCATGGCATGTTTCATTTTTTAACGAGGTTGACACAATAAAATAATTATCCTCATGAATATATTTCATTTATTGAGGTTGACACAGTAAAAGAACTATCCTCAGCACATGTTTCATTTTTTAACGAGTTTGACACAGTAAAAGAACCATCCTCATCGCCTGTTTCATTTTTTAATGAGGTTGACATAGTAAAAGAACCATCCTCATTATGCAGTCGGACCAGTGAGTGTGCGATGGAAAAGACATAGTCTAATGGAGTCATCATTTAAGGAGTTTGATGAGCACCACAAATGATAAGTTATAACATGCGTTGACGGGTCTTCTCCAGGGTTTTCATTGAATTTAGGAATGTTAGAGGGTAATTTTTGTGGTATCACTGGCCACCAAGGAGAATAACTGATGGAACCAGCTTGATATTGCACTAAACATGTGAATAAAGGATCAAGTAGTTCAATACTCATAAGGGAGGAACCAGATAGGATTACAAATGATGACATGGGTGAAGTTAATGGATAAAATATCGAAGATGAAGCAACAGTAAATGTTGCTGCAGCTGAAACAGATGGTTCAGTCTAAGATGTTTTCTTAGCCATGGTCAAATGACCTAGTGTATACCTTATAGGATCTACGGGAACTCGAAGTGAAACAGGATCAACAAAAGCAGAGGAAGGTGATTGAGGAAAATACTCATACAGGTAAATCTCCTCCCCAAAATGACTTGGAGTTAAAGGTGTTTCGCCTTGTGGTATTTCTTCAATCAAAATTAAACTAGGTGGAAGGATTTCACCATCAGGCCCAAAGTATATCTCAGGAGGTTGACTGCGTGATATGGGAGACTCAGTGGCTACAATAGATTGTGGGGTGACCGATACAGGAACAAATTCCAATCATTCGACTTCGAGATTCAGATGTTATGGGAAAAAATTTGCAGGATCCTGATCAACTTCCAGTTGAACAATGTCGGGTTCGGGAGGTATGGTCTCACTGATTGGATGGATCGTGACCACGGGTAGTTGTGAGGACTCTGTCTCAACAACAATGGATGAACTAGGATTTGTAGAATAACTTGCACCAACTCTGGTATATGTGAGGATGATGTCGCACCAGAGGTAATGATAGTACTAGTTTCGGTAGAGCGATGTCGCCTTCACCTACCAGAAGTGACTTCTGGTGGTAAAGGTGGTTTCAGTGTTATTCTATGCGAACGATGGGGAAAGGAGTGTTATTCTTCCACGATGACTGATTTATTTTAGGACCAAAAAAAAATAAAAAAATAAAAGGGAAATTCTAGGCAAAAGGTTTACCAAGTAATTGTAAACTGTAGAATACCTCCTGGTGAACCAAGAAGTACGGGCAGGAAATCTCCCCGAATGTTGTGTTCGGTGTATCACAAGTTACAAGGTGGCCGACTCGATTCACTATGGATGGATAGCAACCTAAATTTATCCTCCCAAATATACCTGAAGGTACGTGGAGGCCCAAGTCCGTATTAGCGTTGTCTAATGCGAAAGCACACAGTGAGAGCACCCCCTTATACTTTTCATACTAGAACATCGCCCTATATACCCGAAGGTACGTGGATGAGATCCGATATACTTACGTATGTGGAGTGAGGTATCACACTTGGAATGTATCGCAGACAAGTTAACAACAACTTCTATGTTTAACGATGTCGGAACACGTCTCTAGCCTAGACCTTCTAAATGTTATCATTATGGTTCCAATGCTTTGATAGGTAAATTGATGTCAATTTTATGTTGACCTTGTTTAAAAAATTTCCTTTGAGGTTCACCATGTGATGTATTGGAAATTCCTAAAAATGAAAACTAAAATGATAAGCAAACTTTTCAATTTTATCTTTTCATTGAAATTCCTAGCTACTAAGGGAAAGAACAATCAGTTTTGAGAGCAAACAACAAAGAGCACAAACTAAAATTCATCTTTCCTGACTTGTTCCTATGCAACACACATAATTCACTATATGCACATGCATGTTTTTCTTTTTAGTCCCCTTAATGTGAATGTAAGAAAGGAAACTATATGCATCAAATAAACAAAAACAATTTTTTTGTTCTTTGAGAAACGAGGAATTTAACAACAATTTCTCTTTTAGGAAAAACGAAGAATGGAACTACAATTTTTCCCACAGGAAACGAAGAATTTAACGATAATTAACTTTACGAAAAAAATGGATCTAATGCAGAAATAAAATACTTTGAATTTGATTTGCCAATGATAAAGAAAAATACTTAAAGAGACATTGAACAAATTTACTTTTCAAAGGAGGAAGAATCAGTCAAATTCATTGGTCTCTAAGAGATATCAGACAGTTGAAAACACAGCCAAAAAATGGTTGAGAATGATATAAATGACAAATTTGAATGGAATTTGGTTGGCTAAGGGGTCAACGTAGTCTTTAAGGGGGGGCAGTGCATTGCAATACACCCCTGAGTGGGAGACGGTGCACTGCAGTGCAATGTATCTTAACCAACAATGCGTTGGGCGCAGTAGTGATTGAAAATGTAAGCTACAGAACGCACTTCTAATGCAATTATTTCATTCAAAAGTCTAATAACTGAAATTAGATTCTACTGATGAGGATTTGCAAAGGCAAAAACACCAGGAATGATAGGAAATTCCCTAGCAGAGTCGCCAATTTGTTATGCATAGTTATTATCTACAAATAAATCAAATTCCCTAAGTGTGGTGCTAGGCACTTAGAACAACAAATGAAATACTTTGCTATCACTTTCTCTAACATAGATAGACACACATAATGATAGAAGAACCTACTTGTAATCCAAGCGCTTCTCCTTCTACTTCGATCGCTTTTGTTGTTGCCTTCAATCCAATTTAGACCACCAGATTGATTCCTACAAGTATAAACAGAGAACATAAAACAAGTTGTAATATAAAGATACCTAATTATCTTAATCGCTCAAATCGATTAGATGTGAAACATATATATCATTCAAGAATTCATTGCATGAGAAATAGAAACATAAACAGATACATATATGGGAAAATGAACAGCAATCCTTATTAAAGAGTAGAAGGGGGAGGTTACAACCAATGATCGATTTGATGTCACCAGCTCCAGCTTCATCCCAACCTCATCACATCCAACATCACACTAGTAGCATATCAGTACTTTCACTCTCTAAAATGAGAATCCAACAACATTTCTTTACCAAAATTATTCCTTCCCTAGTACTAGGATCTATGCTCAATTTATAGGGAAACTGATGGTAGTTTCTCAATGAATGACTTTCTAATAATAGGCAAGACATGTTCCTAAGTTCATAGGTGTTAGATGGACACTTGGATTCGAATTTTAACACATATGGACTCTTCTAGAAGGCACTAGCCATGTGTAGATTCCCGGAACAATGAGAATTCCACTCCCAGGTGTACAACGTACCCTTGAATGTCAGGAAGTGCATTGCAATGCACCCTTGAATGGAGGATGCTACAAATGCAATGCAGTTAGTCCCTTTATAGGCAGTGTTTGTGATTTCATAAGTGATATAACATATACTTCAAACCTTGGAAATCTCACAATAGAAGCCATGAATGATTATTTCTTCTCTTAGGGCATATAGCAACAGAAATGTAAGGGGATGATAGACCCTATTTCATTGGTCCTGGGGATGATGTCCAGTTTTACTAGGTCATGGGGGATGATGCCCAAATTGACCTATAACACTTGGTAGATATGCAACCTAAAAATCATGAATACATGTCTGAACAGGAGGGACTGAAAAATTATTTGATGTTTAACAAGAAGGGTCACTTCCTTCTCACGCTAGATGTCATAACACCAATTAGGTCTTGTGTTCTTATTTGTTTAGTTATGAGTGAAAACATGAAAATATCCATGAATAATATCTGTCATAAAACCATGCTTATAACTAGCATATAACCATATAAATAAAAATAAGAGAACAATCATTAAAGCCACATAATAACCAATATATTTCCTTATCCAAAGCAAGAGAAACTTAAAATTTATTAAACATAGGAAAATACCGACTGGGTTCGAGACTTCCATGTTCCACCTGACCATAAATTGGTTGAACGAATTCTTTCTTTCAGCCAATCACCCTCATGCCATATTCCAAGAATGAATGTGGGATATCATGGGATAAACCTATCCAAATACAACCAAGGGAATCCATGGGTTAAACCACCTCCACCCTCTCCACACTGTGATCTCAACCAAACCAATGTCGACATCACAAAACCAAAGTGAGCTTGGATGCCTTAGAATTTCTTCACCAATACCTTGAGGATTTTTTCTGTCTCCACCCTTAAGCTTTAATGTGTATCCTTCCATTACCAGTCAAGAGATTCCTAGGCATTTGGGAATTTCACTGAGACCACCTCACCCGGATCCAAAATATTTCGGAAATACAAAGTTCAAAACCTAGAACAATCCCATCACACCATGGTTATCCAAAAATGGAAAGGCTAGGCAAAAATCCACTGTCGAAAACCAGAAAAAATCCATGCCAATGATAACAAAAGAACCAAATACCAACATGCACATACCATGCATGTAAAAACCAACCAGGAAATCATACATGCAATCTGTTGCCTGCAAGTACTCCCGCTGAAGCTACTTGATCCTTGTATTTCTTTTCTTTCCTTGTCCTTCTTTGCTTTTCTTTTCCTTTCCTTTCTTTTACTTTCCTTTCCTTTATTTTCCTTTCCTTGCTTTATTTCCTTCTCCTCTTGGCGCTCTCTCCTCTATGAGACTAATTCTAACACTAAACTAACAAAAGGCTGTGAAATGATCCTCATAATCCTTTTTATCATTGATGCCTCTAATTTCTTCATTTTCCTCCTCACATGCAACCTGTGACCTTTCACCTTCCTTTTCTCCTAATTTCTATTATTTTCATAAATAAAGTGCCAAAAATAACTTTTTTCCTTTCCAAAGCCTTAGCCATTGCCTTTGGAAATTTCCTTTAGCCCTTGCTCGTGCTCTTATTTTACCTTTATTAAATTTTATTACATGAACTTTTAACCTGTTATTGTTACAAAAACTATAATACGTAGTATGGAATTTTTAATGGCGTGAATGGAATATGAAAAAATATACAAAAAGTAGGAAAAATGTTGACATAATATGGATAAATTTTGTAAATCCATAGATTGGTAAACTGAAAAGAAACAAGTATCATGAACTATATGAAGAAAAAATTTCATCAAATTGGACTCCAATATCATGTGTTTCAAAATGATTGGCATGTCATAGCAAGATATATAAAACTATAGTATGGAATAATTTCCAATATAGTAAGCTTGTGCTATAACAATACATTGATCGCAAGGTTGAATGTTGTATGGGTTTTCATTTCATTTGAGTGGTATATCAACACATGGACTAGTGTACACAGCATTTTCACATGTTATAACCATGGAATTCTTGTATCTTCTTCATAAACTAACAGAATAGAACTTTTGTGTGGATAAGAAAATATTAGAAGAAACGAAATGCTTAAGAACTCAAGCATCATAGAAACCATAATACATACACAAGCCAATAGCAAATTCAAATACTTTAACAATTGCAACTTTGAATACATGAAGTCTACATGCTTATCTCGATGATATTGTACATGAAGAAGATATAATGAGTTCTATGACTCTTTGTATTCAAGAACCACATCTAAGATTTCCATGTAAAATAATGAGTTTTGCAAATTCAATTTCAACATATGAAATTGTGTTCATGGAGTACTTACATGCATAGAAAAAAACACATAGATCATATTAACCAAGAACATTTACAATAACAAAACCAAACTTTTTTTTTTCAAAAGTCTATTTCCAATAACAAATATGCACAATAAACGTATATGTTGCACCACTTTTGTCTATTTCAACAATTATTGAAGAAATTGCAATAGCAAAGGCACAATTGATGCATAGTGATTACATTTTTTAAATTTATTGGAGATTTCAATATTGACATGAATTCAAATAAAAAACAAAGTAAATCGTTATCAGAGTATATGTGCTCGAAATGATTACAAGAAGTAACAAAAATTTTTATTTTCGGGAATAAGATGGTTATTGATCACATTTGGATAAATTTTCATCTTCAACAATGTCGTGTTCATATTTCACATTCATACTAGAGTGATCATAATGCAGTTCATGCCTTGTACACTTTATGTGATTCTAATCATGCATAAGATATGCATTTTTTCTTGAAGTGTTAAACGTCACTGGAAATTATTAATGTAATATAGAAAGTTTTTGTAAAGCTTATTTGTTTCATATAAGATATAATGGTACATTTGTTTGTCCATTTTGATCCAGAGTCTATAATGGATAAGTAATTAATTTAATTGTGAAAAGGAAATAAGGAGAGTAGATTGTAGGAATCGTGTATACTTTTGAGGTATGAGTATTCTTAAATATTCAAGAATTTGTTTTTTTTTTTTAATGTTTAATGATTAATATTTGTTAATATTGTTATCATAACTTAAGCTAATTCCTGGTTGCATTTTATCAAGTGTAGGGCACCTTCCTTATGATGTTTCTGAAATATGAGGAAAAAGCATTAGTTTTGTGCAAAAGATACAAAAATGCATGTTCCTATTCTGCGTCTTGTGCCATATGCACATACTCGTTTCTTCTCACATTCCTTCCATACACTTTCATCCCTTGGAGCAATTCATCCACACATTTATGGATCCTTTTTTAATGTGATAAAATTTTCTTGGTAAACTCTATTTAGGAGTAAGTAACGTTGAGCAGGTCAGTAGTAGATTATGTATTTATAAGCAAGAGCGGAATATGGTTGACAGATAAGAGAGTGAAGAAATTTCCAAATTTTGTAGTGTATATGATCTTAGAATTTCTTTTAGCAAAATAAGGGATCAAATTGGTCTGTTCAAAGTTCCACCCCAACTCTTCTTTTTTCCCAAATAAATTCTTGTGTTTCGATAAATCTATTATTCGATGTATATCATATCAAGATAATATTTTCTTGCTCGTTTTTCTTGCATTATTTTCAAGATATAGTTATTATTAGTATTTGTTTCCTGAAGTGTCATAATCACAAATATTTCAGGTTTATTTTACTTTGTAAATATCTTCCACATAGGATACAATTAAACTTAAATGATGTATTAATATATAATAATTGTTAATTAAAGTCTAGTCATGTAACTAAAAAAAGAACTTTTGAGGGGAAATATAAGTCTTTTGAACATTTAATTCAATGAATTGACACATGATCAAGTCATGAGTCTACAGGTTGTTTGTATTTCTTGAGTTTTTAATTTAATTTACAGTGAAACGTTATCAAATGATGACTAATTTTTGAAATTATAAATAATAATTGTAGCTATAAACAATATTCGTAATTATGTTCTTTTATTCTCGATGTAAAAAAGATCCAAGCTCCTGAATATTTTTAGAGAACTATGTGTATTTATGGAAGTACATGTTAATTAGCTCTTATCAGCGTAATAATATGAATGTGTTGATTGATGGGAGTGTGAATGTGTGGAAGGTGTATGTTCTCTCTCAAATCCTTTGTTTCGCACAATTACTTCTGTGATGGTTTATGGAGCTTACTTTTGACTTCAACAAGGACAGGTTAAGATCACAAGTGTTGTATCTTCTACCTGGATTCGATCATATATTTCAGAGACAAGAGAATGAAGAAATTTGAAATGATTGGTGAATGCTACATGCATCTTCGAGATTTCTCTTTACATCGACATTTTCAAAGTTTCTAGCATGTAAAACTTTAGCATTTCTATTACCAAGTACAAAATGTTGAACATAAATCTACTAGAATAAGTTATTAATTCATTGTTGATGGAAAATCATTATGCAGGTGCTAGGATGTGGATGCAAACTAGGGTTCAATATTTTCAACCATAAATATAGTCAAGGAATAATTCAATGTGTCGTGGTAATATTTTGCTCAATATTTCATATGTTTATCAGTGGCAATTCTTGTCTATGTTCAAAAATTAGGTTCGTTGGGTTCCATGCATATGATGTTCCTTATTTTCGATAATTAAGAAACATTGGAGATGCCATTTAGGCTCAATTTGAAGCCAAGGATGCACTTTCCAGGAAATCATGAATGCAAAAAATACCCAATGCATCAACAACCATGGTTCTTTCTTTCGTATGTTGCATCTTCTTAAATCTTGAAGTCCCCCCCCCACCCCATTTTTAGCATTTGATAATTTAGGTTTGTTGATTATTCTACCATGACTTAAGCCAAATTCTAGTTACAGTGTATCGAATATGGAGCACTCAACTAGAGATGTGAAAGATGAACAAGTGTTGTGTGGAAGTGAAATTGTCCTTTTCACATCTTCATTCCTCAGTACATACTTGCCAATTTGCACATTTATTTCCCACACTTCCATCTCATGTAACACTTTTTCCTTACATTCATGAATTCTTTTTTAACAGGATTAATTTTTCAATTTATATCAGGGTAACTAGCGTTGAGAAAATTGACAGTAGATTATGTATTTCTGAACAAAGATGAAACATGGTTGGCAAATAAGAGAGCGAAGCAATTTATAATGATTAGCGAAAGTTGTATGTGTCTCTAAAGTTTTCCAAAACCATGTGTCAGGTTATTCATAAATAAAAAATAAAAATGACATAGTAGTGGGGACCATCCCAACAATCAAGTCATTTCATAGTAGATATAACGAACCATGTATCTGCACAATTTTCTTTTGTAGTTGTCCTTACACACATTTCGACTGAGTTGTAAACTAATTGGGATCATCACAAAGAGTTCATATATATTTTACATCGTAAACATCGATCCCTTATGACACGTATATCAATGGCATTAAAGCAGGAGAAAAGTGCAGACTAAATGGAAGAAGTGGTTTTGGAAATTCGATATTTATTTCCACTACATTTTTTAAATGCTAGCTTTGGTATCTTTACTTTATATTTATTGCAAATGTCATGTATAACATATTTCACACTTGCAATATTAACAGTTTGTGATTATATAAGGAACCGAAAATTGTGTAGTTAAATGACATTGAGAACATTATTGATTGAGAGAGTATTTTTAGGTACAAATAGAAAATGGCTAGAAGAGAAAGGAAAGAAGTTATTTCCACTGATAGCAATAACTCACGTGCCCATATTGATGAGAAATTCCATTGGTCGACTGCGTATGAGCGGTATGTGAATCTTCCAACGAAGAGAAGAACAACAACAATATTTGGACTAGCGGATTAGCGAATGTTACATGTGTTCCATAGGTCTATGATTTTAGAGAAATTTTTCATCTGTGTGCAAACAATTTTGATTTAAGAACAAGAAAAATTATCCTATCAGTGAAACAAATTCCTCTGAATCCCAAGCACTTCATATGGATATTCAAGCTACCAAAACCTAATAAGTGCTTACAATTATCAGAAGCAGATAGTTTCCTGAAGTCACAGACAATCGAGGCTAACATTATTTGAGAATTCATTTACCCAACTTCTTAGGTTCTTTTTGATATTTCTCTCCAAGATATTTCTTTGTTTAAATAGTCATTTAAGGAATTTTTTTGGCTTTGTACCTGCGTGATGGACTAATAAACTACAACGAATGTTCTAAAATGCATTCTCTATATGTTTTATCACTCATAAAAAAATATTGTACATTCGACTAGTCTGCTATCATTTCCAATGAATTAGCTTTTTAGTTTTTCAATTTGTCCAGGACCAATAGATTCTTCATGATGATGTACTTGATAATAGCCCTCGTTTCTAGCCATGTATTTTGTGACTTTCCCTATAATCCTAAATTCAATGTCAACCAATAACTAATGCAGTTCTAGTATCCCATAATGTGGAAGAATAAACCTTCTTTAAAATTTCGCCTAATTCAAGATGTCTTTGTGAAGCAAGTCAATTACATGATAACTTACAAGAGCCTTGTCAAATATCTGTGCAAGCCCGAGTTTTCCTATGGGGAAAAGGTATGCATAAAGAAAGAGAAAGTAATGCCATAATTCAAATTGATGAGTTTTAAGGTAAGACATTGTTGCTACCGAAATTGTGATAGATAGGTATTTTGTTGTTGAGGACTAAAGGAAATTCCAAGATTGGTTTGTTATATTTGAAGGGAAAAAAAAAAAGACAATTTATTTATTTTTCCTTTACTGTTGGAGAAATCACGGTGAAGAATGTGCTTCAAATTGTATATCTTACACATACTTTACATTCTTTTAACTTAAGTGAAGTTGATTTCATTGAAGACTTTGATACATAAAACCTATTTAGAATACACCTAGAAACTATTAGGTATGGGAACTTGTTTCCATGAGTTAGAGAGAAAAGCGAGGAGAATCGGAATGCACCAGTAGGAAATCAAGAGTAAATTGTTGAAGAATCAAGTGTCGGTACAGAATGTAAATACAAGAAAAGAGGCTCAAATCCTACACAACAATTTATACCTTCCACAGTTAGTACTGGTATGAGTTCATTTTCTAGTAAAAAAAAATAAAAATTATCTATATATATATATATATATATATATATATATATATATATATATATAGTGCAATTGTAAAATTGGTTCACAGTGGGCTATTAGGTGGTGGAGATGACGAAGAGCATCCTTGGAGATTCACTCTAGAAATAGCGTATATGGCTAAATCAACCAAATCTAGAAGTCCCCTTAAAACAAGAAGCATTGAACAATTTATGAATGTGGAAACTAATAATGTTATACTACCTAATTAGGTTATTGCTTGTTTAGTAGAAAATAAAAATAATAATGGAGCAAATTTTTGAAGAAGTCACTACTTTCAGTGACTTCCCTATCACATTACAAAATGAAAACTATGACAGCGGCACTAAAAATTTGAAAATTGAAAATGTAAAGGTTCATAACAAAAAGGATATTGATCAAGTATAAATGCACATTGAGCTATTTGTGGTTGAAGCCACAGGGCTCATGAAGTTGCATCAAACCACTAATGATGTACTTGAACGGTCTATTAGCCAATAGGAAGCAAAAAACATTAGACTGAAAGCAAAAACAAAAGAGTTATAAAATTCTTATGTAATGGACCTATCGACCTGTCAATTATATCATCATTAGGTAGAGCAGTAGCAAGATCAAGCATAACAATGTCAATGTCAGTTTCATAACATTCACCGATGTAATGGACACTCAAAAACTAGTCGTTTTTTACTTTAATAATATTTTTCAATAACTTACAAATACCAAAAATAAACTTCCCTCCACCAGGGGAATTATGTCATGTAAAGGCTCATTTATCCAATGGAAAATTAGAAATAATGTTTACAAAAATTAAATTAAATTTTTTTTCAATTTATGCAAAAATAGGAATATTCAACATTTTCTCGAAAACTTTGGTTAAATTTACAAACAATTCGCAAAATAATCATATGAAGTTTTGGGCACAAAGTCTTCATTGTTCGGAGCACAAACATGTGTGAGTGTGGAAGTACAAAATAAATTCATATATAATATTGCTCAATATTTTCTCAATATGAATTTCTAGGCTCTGCATAATGTATGAATCCACAACTCTGCACTTCGCACAATGTGTCAACGCCGGGAGTGGTGAGTGATAATATGAGGATATTAATATTCCCTTGAAGTGTGAAAATGTGGGAATAATGAGAAATTGTGGAAACAGAGTGTCCACCCATGTGACAAAGACCCTCAAGCACTTACATAATGCATTTGCAATACCACATCAAAATTGTGGAAAAAAAATTGAGTTTAAAGTGTCGGCATAAACATCTCTCTATCACTAATAGTTGTGATAAAATCGAGTGTGATCGTGACAGTTTATCACAAAAAATTTGGCATGAGTGTGATGCCATACTCTCACAAAATTTTGGTACGATTTTTTGTAGTGTGAAAGTAGGGTTGGGATTTTCATTCCCGAATAATGAAAAATAATTTGTGGTGAGAGCAGAGGTGGTTTTCATTATGCAAAGTGCATAAGTGGCTTGGCACTTCACACAATGAAAGCCAACTCCGCATAATGAAATCCAATAAATTATTACAAATTTATTTAAACTACTATTATTATTCTAGGCAGAAGATGTTTTCTAGTGAGCATTGACTTCTGAATAAATTATTCACATTTCTCGTGTAATACTCTTCGTCATGGAGAAACCATTATCATGACCTCTTTGTCAAGTATTTGATGTGTTTCATTTTTAAAACAATAATGGTATAGTTCTAACGCAAATTGTTGGGAGGCCACATGTGTGGAGTGCAGAGGTGCAGAGGAAGTTGTGTGAAGGTGGATTTCATTGTGCGGAGTATGAAGTTATGGAAGAAGCATGTCTGGAGGCCAAAATAATGATAGATGGAAAAAACAGAAATTATTGCAGAAATGAAGAATTCTCGAATAACGAGAAAACACATATGGAAGAAAAAAAAATGAAGATAATTCAAATAACGATAAAAAATATACCTTGCAATTCCTTAATCATTTACTCAGTGGGGAAACATAATAATATGATAATATTCAACATTATGATAGTAATACAACATAGAAGCATAGCATTCAAAGTTCATCGTCTTACAAATTTTGTTAGGAATTTATTTAGGAGATATGTCATTGCACGGAGTGCACCAAAGTGTGGATGAAGCATAGCCTTAATCAATTAATTAGTTGTAGAGACATGGACTATGTTGCGTTGAAACTATTAATATTGTTCTCTTTTAAATTACATTTTCCAATTTCTAATATGATTATTCTTATAACATCTTACGATATAGAGAGTAAAATATAATTTTTTAAAAATTTATCTATGTGAGTGGAGAGATTTATATGAATAAACTTTGCAATCATTATCCATAAATTGTAGTATAATTAATCAACATTTTTTAATTTTTCTCCCTTGGAATATTAAGTTTGATTTATGTTGTTATAAACCTATTTTTCTCCCTAGGGTTAGAAATTATGAGTCATTATGTTGATTGACCTTTTGCTAGGCCTTGCCCACTCTTTTTCCGAGCCTACGCCCTAACCACACAGATCCTAGCTTATGTGTGCGGTTGGAACCTTTCAACCGCACAAAGGACACCCTGTACGTTCGGTTATATCATAAACTTCACTATTTTGAGCATTCAGTTGGGGGACTTGTTCTAGAGACTTCTGGTTCCTAGAAGATCAGGTTGACTCATCACTTTATCCTCTCTATTCGACTCTGGCTAGGACTCATTATTGAGAAGCTTCTCTAACTTTTCTTTGTCCTAAGCATCTACATTCATCCTCCTGGGAGTCCTCTTCTTCCTAATTATACTAGGTCATATTAAAGGGCAAGGCTAGTTTTTTGATACCCATAGTTTTGGAGATTGAGCTTGAGAGATTCCATTCTACCATTATGATTCAGATTTGAGAGTTGTATTCTATTGATACTCTCTTCATTATAGTGGGGAGACTTTTCCAAAATGAGGAGAGGGGAACCAAAGCTTGAGGTATATTGATATACTTTCACTTATATGGTTAATAAAAATCTATGTCTTCCCCTTAAATGAGTTTTGCAGTAATTTATATGTGTGATTTATATATGTTTTGAGTTGACGATACTTTGTGAAATATCCCTTTTCTTCATTATCTAGTTGTGTTTAGGTGTAGACTTTATATTGGGAGCAGATGGAAGAGATTGCTTGATTGGAGCGCAAGGATTCTGCATCAGGCCTAAAACCCTTCACTAACCTGTGAGGAGGAAAGGTAGTTGCTCATACTTTATAGCATTAGAAATTTCATCGAAACTACATGCATGGCCATATGGATTGGAGATTGTTATTGAATTGTCTTAGCCATTCTCTTTTGTTGTCTGGTGACTCTCAATTAGGCATGATATCTAAAAGAAATAGCTCCTTGCATGTAAAATTCAAAGTAACAAAATTGGTGCTTTTAATTATAACATTCTTTTCTTTTTCCTGTTATACTTTGGGATCCCTTTGATTTTGTTTATTCTGGTTTCTAGTGCTCTCTCTATTTTTTATGAGTCATTTGCAGTTGTTTTTAGGTTTGTTTTCAAAATATTCATCATTTCTTTCCATTTTTGCACTAGTTTTTCGAAAAAAATTAGTGTTTTCTCCAACTGCATGCACATAGCTTCATTTGTGTGATTGGAAAGTCTTAACCACTAGCTTTTTTGTTTCAAACATGTAGTTGTGACCGTAATGAGCATGTCTCATCCGTGCGATTGAACATGTAACCCTAAAGATCTTAAATTTTCTCTCTGAAATTTTTGGCCTCTAATCTGGGCATGTCCTTGGCCTTCTTTCTATAACCTGGGTTTTTTTCAAGTCTATTTTTCTTGATTGGTTTGCTTAGATTGGGTCTTTCATTGTTGAAAGGATCTCTTATTGTATCTTGGCTTTCCATCATTCATTCATTTTCTTTCCGATTTGTCCTAGATATTTTTGGTGGGTTGATTTTTGTTGCTACTATTTTTTGATGATTTTTTGTTCTTAATCCTTTTTGTTTGGTTTGTTTGAGGTCTTCCATCACTTGTGTCATTCAAGGTATCTTTGAGGGCTTTTGGTGTTTAGATTGGAGCTAGTTTCCTCATATTGAGATCTCTTATTTTCATACATGTTTGGCTTCTTGAGTAACTATTTAAACATGTTTTGTGTCTTGGATCAACATCTTTGCTACCTTCTTTTGGTTTTTATCTCTTGAGTTTGAGTGATTTCGCTTGTTTTTCTTCTTTTTATCCCAATTGGTGGTGTTGTGTTTGGTTGTGTGGTTTTCATATAGAAAAGTTTATTTGGGTGTGTTTTTCTTGTCTGCTATCACTCCCATCTAATCTTGTTTATCCATTTCTGCCTCTAGGGTCTGGTTTTGACCTTTGTAGAACTTTGGCCTTTGATTGAGCCATTGTGCTACAACCCTAGCTTTTTGACATTTCCTTCCTCTTTCAGATTTTGATTTCTTTTTTATTGCTTGAGTGTGTTGTTTCTTTGGCTTTGTTTTCCTAGCTTTGATGCTTTTGAAGTGCTTTGTGCTCTAGCTTGGGGACTTTTCTTTGGCCTCTTTTTGGTTTATTTTCCTTTTCGGTTTCTTTTTGGGTTAAAAAATTATAAATTTATGGTTTTGCAAATGATAATTTACTTAGAGGTGAATTATAATAAGCATTGGTGTGTTGTGATAAACTCTTGCCCTCTTGTAGTTAGAATTCATCGAAGTGACAAGAAGAATTTGCATATAGTTGCATCAAGGTTACTAACAAGAGTCATTCATACCATCTAAGTTTCACGCCACATCCCAACTATGTAAACAACATCCACTTAAAATTAATGCGATAATAAAATCACCTAGACTTGTCACTTTTCTTTTTACTGGTAGTACACCAACACTAGCTTAGGCTAGAGTCTTGGAGATAAGTGTGTGAGTCAACTTCTCCAAGACTACAAAAAAAACTTAGCAACTTGTGGTATGGAAAAAAATCCACTTGCAGTAGTGTAGTATCAGAAGCCCTTCTAACATGAGGCTCAATCACGAGGTCACACTTGGGCTAGGTGAGGTGACATACACCATTTCTCTTGGTTGCAGTTGGCGTGGATTAAGAAATTTGCATGTATTACAAATGTTGTTATTAGATTTTGTTGTGGCACTTAGGGGACACTTGGGAGGAGAATCTTAAGGGGGCTTTAGACTTAGTTATCCCACCCTTGCATGTGAATTTTGCTGGCGATTTCCCCCCCCCCCCCCATAACATATTATTGTTGGTGGTAACCTAAGTGGACAATATTTTTAAGGCTCATACACAAGTGCAGGTTCAGGTTCGTCTTCTTTATCCCAAAGACGGATATTAGTCACACTCTCTTAGTCCTCTAGGGGGGTACCCCATAGATAATAAGGGCAATTGGATTGAGTTCGTAGTTAAAAGGGCTGGGAAGCAGGTCGCTAGTACAATTGTCCCATCACCAACTTATTTCTATTTGGTTTGTTCGTGTGACTACCTATTAGGAATTTTTAATGTGTGTTGTTTGGTTTGAGTCATTATTCTTGTCCTTAAGGTGTTTGCACTAACATAATTGTGTTAATTTATAATTTTTCACCCTGGCTCAATATAGTCACTATCATTCATGTTGTATTCATGTTTTTTCTCCTAAATGAGGTGGACCTTCTACCCCTGCATGGAGAGTGTCTTTCAGTGCTCAAGACCCTGACCAACCCATAGTTCTGGAGTTTATACCTAGTCCTTCTAGTAGCGATTTGATTTCTATTGAAACATTGGCAGATGTCTCGACCTCTCCTACTAATCCACCTTTAACCGATCCTTTGGGACTAGAATTATTATGGTTGAATCCAGTGTTGTGCCTATTTCCCGTAGGCAGTTCTTGGTTGCAGAAACTATACCGAGAAACCAACTCGACCAGTCTTTATGTTCAAGCTGGCCCTTTAACTATAGGGGGCTCCCTCAATATTTACGAGGCCTTGTTTAACGTTGTTCATTATCACTGGACATCAGCCTATGAAGCACAATGGCCATATTTAAGATTTAATGGGGTGGTTGCTAATGATTGGACAACTCTTGTTCATGAATAAATCACTCCCTTGCAAAGTCCTTTCTCAAATTTTCAGCTTCCATCCTAGCATAAGAACTTAACTTTTTAAAGAATTTGAAAGAGGAATATAAGGGGATTCATGATAATTAAGGAGTTAGACATAATACTTAATTAACCAAGAAAAATTGGATGCGTGTAGAAATCTTCTATATCCCAACAAAACACAGACAGGAGAAAATAGAAGGACAAACAATAACCAGTTCAAAGAGGAGCTAACTTAGATAGATAGTCCAATATACTAATTTCTATAAACAATTATAAATTTGCAGGGGATTTCAAAGAGATTGAAACTCAATCTATTCTTACCCAGCTCTTCTATAATACTTTGAACATGTGTAGAAAATAAGTTATGGAAACACTAGAAAGACATACTAGAAACAAAAATTATGTCATAAAATGGAATCAGAAGGTTTTGATAAGGAATTCTATAATATAAGTTTTACAGAGCTGAAATATTTTGGCATAAAAAACCAACCCGTTGCTTATTAAAATTCATTGAATATATAGAAATACAAACTACTAAACTATTGCAAACTTTCAGGAACAAAATCCTAAACAAGAAACTAAAAATAAATAATCTATAGATATTCTACCAGAAATTTGGAACTGTTTGGAAATATGATGCCTTGATATCTAGAAATATTGAATGACTCTTGAGTCTCCTCCTTTCAATATTGAACTGCCGATTTTTCCTTGATTTTCCCTTTGCCAAAAATAGTGAATGAAATCTCATGATAATCCCTTCAAAACTAGAGTTGTTATCTGTATTCCCTTTGACTTTGATTTAAATTACTAGTTAAATCCAAGCTGCCGGAATTTCCTTAATCTTGGTTGTCTAATTTTGTCAATGCACTACGTTCAAGTCTAGATTTTTGGGGTTTAATTTTCACTTTGATTTCATGACATGCTAGTAGAAACATGATAGTTGTTTTAGGTTCTAGTGCATCCTGAAGAAATGCTAAAACCTCATGTAATGCACCAACAACAACATAATGATCAACCCACCTTTACAAGACCCTGGCATAATCAAATCCTTGAAGGTGAGTAGTAGCTAATGTTATGGCATATGTCCGTTAACCTGCATCTTGAAGTTGTGAACATGCTTCTTTATAATGGCCTTGGTTTCCTTTATTACCAAAATCCCATGCAAGTTGCTAGCACCACCAGGAACACTATCTCCAACTTTCTTCTCAAGTGGGTTTATTATTGGAATTTTGAAGTCTGAAATGGGCCTCCTAAGGAAATTATAAAATAATAGTGGAAATAAGAAAATAACATTAGATCACATCATCAAATTTTAGAGGAAACAAAGAAAAAACCATTTTTTCAGCTCATATTTTCAACTTATCTCCCTATGGGTTTACTCAAATTTCGAGCGAAAATACTCATTGGATGCAGAATTTGATTCCTCATCTAGGGATTACCCATGTTGCATACTTTAGATAGACCTTGCTACATGAAAAATGACACAATCACGTTCTTTCATGTATTTCTCATTTTTCGTGTAGAAGGGTCCATCGAAAGTATGCAACATGGATACTCCTTGGATGAGGAAATATGTTTTGCACCCAAGGAGTACTCCCGCTTGAAATTTAAGTAAAAAATTAGGGAGATAAGTTGAAAATACGAGTTGAAAAAATAGTGTTATTATTTTATTATTTTTTAATATTTTTAATTTTTTACTCCAAAAATGGTGAATCGTCCCCCATGGTTGACACCATCATCTTAAGTCCTACTGGTTCTTATAAAGTTTATTTTTGTTGTACATTTTTCTTAGGAGGCCCATTTTAGACCTCAACATTCCCCTAATGAGCCTCTCCTGTTAAGTGATCCAAAAATAGAGCATATGGAATGTTGTGAAAGAAACACTCTCAAATACCTCAACTTACAAATAGTATGGTTTGAAACCACCAGGTTAAGACATATAAAACTCTCATATTTCTCTTCACCATCTCCAAATGAAAACAGGCATGAATAGCATTCCCTAATCAAATACTTTTAGTGGATAAGGCTGAGAAAAGAAATTTTCACAGTGTGGACTACAAATTTGATTTCTGGTTGTATCTGGACATTTGAAACTTGAAAAATATAGCATGTTTTACTCATGCTTGTTTACAAAAACTGGGTGTAGATAATTTGTTCCACAAGTTGCCAAAACTGGAAGCTATAACAAAACAATAGCACTCCAAAATATTTGTGGATAAACCTTTGTCTCTTCCTTCATCTCTTGTATTTTTAGAGCAACTATTGTGGTATTATCAAAGAGAACCACAGATAAAGAATTATCACTACTAGTTCTATGACTGGCAGTGATGAATTGAATGATAGCCTCATTTACATAGCCCAGCATACAATTGTGTCAAGAAATAAATTTGGCCATGGTTGGTTTTATATCAGAACTAGACATTGAACCAGACTTGTCAATAACAAAAACCACATGATGTGGTATGTTGTTGGAATGATCACAGTTCAACTAAAATCTTGTCTCAAAGATCAACTACTTGGAGCAAAAAAATCTCGCATAAATAGTGGCATCAATATCTTGCCCAATATTGTCCATCAGAGTGAGCAACATAGCTCCTGTTATAAAAGTTGTATGATGAAAAATATTCCAGAACCAAATTTATCAACTTCACCATAGAACTGAATAAAAACTAAGCAGTCATGAGCTCCTTGACAGTCTTTCAAATGTTTGAGATCCGCTAACGTATTGCAGCCATAATCCTGAAACATCTATGCTAGCGATTTGTCAGAAAGAAGACGAACCTATATGCATTTCGTGCCATATAAGGGTTTGGGCTTTCGCATATCTGACTACAACAAGATTCAACCATGAATCGTGATACCTCTTTGCAATGGTTATAAGTATCTCACAATGATCTGGGATATCGGTCTCCGACTAGATCATTGACATTTGGAACAAACCATTGGCACTTGATTACATAACTATACAGTCTATATGACATGCGAGATGACATGGAAAAGTTGACAGGATGGCAAGGAAGGGAGGTAATGGTCAACGAGGGAGCGAAGGTGGTTTTGGAGCCGACCCGGAGGGGGGGGTGGGATGGTAAGTGGATTTGAAGGGGAGGGGGGGTGTGGTCTCAATGGGAGGACAGCACGTAAGTGGCGATGGTTTTGGTAAAATTTCTCTACCTACCTTGAACCAATTTCTCTACCTGGAACACCCCCCCCCCCCCCCCACCCCTCGCGGCAGATATCTTTCAGAAACACTGGGGGTGTGGGTTTGCATGTGGGTTGTCAATCTGAGTGTGCATGATCTTCACTATTCAAAGGTGCGAGAATTTTATTTCACGTGCCAAATATTACATAATGCCACTTTATGATTGATTAAATGATTAACCATATAATCTATGGTTAATAATCATAAAAGACTTTATTCTAAAATAAACTTAAGCAACATTTTGGGTAGCGTTCTCTTTTTCATTTTTTCTTTTATTTCTACTTGTCTAACCTATCAAAACAAGATATGTTACAACATCGTCTCCAATGGGGACTGCTTCCCCTTGTGGGGTGTAGATAAATAGAAGATCAACTTCCTTATCCATTGGGCATGGAGTCATACAATAAAACCATCAACCATTCATATGCCATTATATAAAAAATATAACCAATCCTAATGGATCAATCCTATGATTTGAAAATTCTGCTACTACATGGTAAAACCTACAACTATGAAATGCAACCATATCCCTGCACTAATTCGGATACTCTTTCACACTGAAATCTGAAGATGAAAATTTCTAAAGACTAAAACTATAAATTGATTTATCATATATTGTTTAAATCATGCCCCTCAATCCCACACACCTTTATATAACTAAAATGAAAAGCTTTACATTGTTAGGTGTACTCTTCTTTCCAATGTAACCAAGTGAGGAGTGGGTTTATTGACAAACCGCGCTAGCAATAGCTGAAAATCTGAAATATATGTACAATATAAAGATCAAATCCCATAGGAAACTTATACTCACAGGTGAACTTTAATAACTTCATCCTCTACAGACATATTATATTTCTGATCATGGCTGCGAGAACATACATATATTGTTGATTGCAAGTATCAATGAACCTTGCATAGCAGTAAAGGCAATTTTTATCTTGAAATAGTGGGATCGGTAATCCAATGGAATCTCCATGTGACAAAGTGGAGTTTCCAAGTGAAAATATTGCAACCAATACAAATTCCTACTCCTTTTTCACCAGCAAGGAATAGATCTAGTCGTTATCGTGATCTAGGGAAAAAAAAATTCGTCACTTCGCTCCCCGGAAACGACACTAAATGTTGTACCCGTTCTCGTAGGAAGTTCTTGGCTGCTGAAACTATGCTTAGAAACCAACTCGACTAATATTTAGGTTCAAGCTGGCTCTTGAACCAGAGGGGCCTCCCTTAATAGTTACGAGGCCTTGTTTAACGTTGTTCACTATCACTGGGCAACATCCTATGAAGCACAATGGCCATATTTAGGATTTAATGGGGTGGTTGCTAATGATTGCACAATTCCTATTCATGAATAAATCCCTCCCTTGCAGATTTATTTCTCAAAGTGTTAGCTTACAACATGAAAAAAGAGCTTAACTTTTTAAACAATTTGAAAGAAGAATATAAGGGGATTCCTGATAATTAAGGAATTAGACATAATACTTAATTAACTAGGAAAAATTGGATGCGTGTATAAATCTTCTATAGCCCAACAAAACACATTCAGGAGAAGATAGAAGGACAAAGAATAACCAGTTCAAAGAGGAGCTAACTCAGAAAGACAATCTAATATACTAATATCTTTAAACAATTATAAATTTGTAGGGGATTTTAGAGAGATTGAAACTCAATCTATTCTTACCCAACTCTTCTATAATACTTTGAACATGTGAAGAAAACAAGTTATGGAAACACTAGAAATACATACTAGAAACACAATTTCTTTCATAAACTGGAGCTGGAAGGCTTTGATAAGGAATTATATAATAGAAGTTTTACAGAGCTAAAAGGATTTGGTATGAAAATACAACCCTTTTCTTATTACAATTCATAGAATATATAGAAATAAAAAATGCTAAGCTTTTACCAAATTTCAAGAACAAAATCTTGAAAAAGAAACTAAAAATAAAGAATCTTTGAATATTGTACCAGAAATTTGGAACTGTTTGGAAATATGGTGCCTTGATATCTAGAAATATTGAATGAATCTTGAGTTTCCTCCTTTGAATCTCAAACTGCTGATTTTACCTCGATTTTCTCTTTTCCAAAAATAGTGAATGAAATCTCATGATAGTCCCTTCAAAATTGGAGTTGTTATCTGTATTCCCTTTGACTTTGATTTAAATTACTAGTTAAATCCAAGCTGTCATAATTTCCTTAATCTTGGTTGTCTAATTTTGGCAATGCACTACGTTCAAGTCTAGATTTTTGGGATGTAATTTTCACTTTGATTTCATGACATGCTAGTAGAAACATGGCTGTTGTGTTAGGTTCCTGGCAACCCGAAGAAATGCCAAAACCTCATGTAATGCACCAGCAACAACATAATGATTAATCCACCTTTACAAGACCCTAGCATAATCAAATCCTTGGTGGTCTATAGCAGCTAACGTTGTAGCATCTGTCCATTAACCTGCATCTTGAAGTTGTGAACATGATTCTTGATAATGGACTTGGTCACCTTAATTACCAACATCCCATGCAATTTTCTAGCACCACCATGAACACTATCTCCAACTTTCTTCTCAAGTGGGTTAGCCTCTCATTTTAAGTGATCCAAAAGTAGAGCATATGAAATGTTGTGAAAGAAACTCTTTGAAATATCACGACTTACAAATACTCTGGTTTAAAACCGCCAGGTCAAGACATATAAAATTATCCAATTTCTTTTCGCCATCGCCAAATGAAAATAGGCATGAATAGAATTCCCTGATCAAATACTTTCTATTGATAAGGCTGAGAAAAGAAATTTTCACAGTGTGGACTACAAATTTGATTTTTGGTTGCATATGGACATTTGCAACTCGACAAAGCTAACATGTTTGACTCATGATTGTTTACATAAGCTGGGTGTAGTTAATCTGTTCCAAAAGTTTCCAAAACTAGAATCTATAACAAAAAAATAGCACTCAAGAATATTTGTGGATAAACCTTTGTCTCTTCCTTCATCTCTTGCATTTCTAGGGCAACAATTGTTGTATTGTTAAAGAGAACCACATATAAAGAATTATGACTACTATTTCTACGATTAGCAGTGATGAATCGAATGATAGCCTCATACACACAACCCAACCTACAATTGTGTTGAGATATAAATTTAGCCATGGTTGGTTTTATATCAGAACTAGACATTGAACCAGACTTGCCAATAACAAAAACCACATGATGTGATATTTTGTTGGAATGATCGTAGTTCCACTAAAATCTTTTCTCAGATATCAACCACTTGGAGAAAAAATAATCTCGCATAAATACTGGCATCAATATGTTTCCCAATATTGTTCATCAGAGTGAACATCATAGCTCATGTTATAAAATTTGTATGATAAGAAATATCCCATAACCAAATTTAGTAACTTCGCCATAGAACTCAATAAAAACTAAGTAGTCATGAGCTCCTTGACAGTCTTTCAAATGCTGGAGCTCCGTTAATTTATTGTGGCCATAATCCCGAACCATCCACGCTAGAAACTTTTCATAAAGAAGACGAACATGTATGCATTTCGTGCCATATAAGGGTTTGGGCTTTCGCATAGATGACTGCAACAAGAATCCACCATAAATCGTGATACCTTTGTGCAATGGTTAAAATTATCTCATAATGATGTGGGATATTGGTCTCCAACTGGATCATTGACATTTGAAACAAACCATTAGCACTTGATTAAACAACTAGACAGTCTATATGACATGCGGGATGACATGGAAAAGCTGACATGATGGTACGTGTTGGGTTCTAGTTTTGCACATTTTTCCTACACTTATCTTCCTTATTTTGCTTCATAACCATAACCAATGGGAGTATCTTTACCCCTTTTTCCTACCTTTTTACCCTGACTTGTGATGTTTCACCTTGCTTTCATTACTTTTCTAATTCACCAATTATTATGATCTATTATACCTTTTTATGACTAATTGATGGTGAATATTTGGAGAAAGGTCGACGGTCTTTGTGTTGTCCTTTCAGATGTCAAAGATCCCAGACACGGAGTTCATAGGAGTAGTTTGGATGGTGTTTTTACAGCAAAGCGATGTTGTTACAGATCCGCCAGCAAACCGCTGTTACACTCTGTTGTTACAGACTCGTTGGCGAATTGCTGATACAATTGTATCGTTGACCACTCTTGTCGATATTGTTGTTGATCTGTCCTCTGGCAGTTGCACTACATCTGTGTTTTCATTATGATAGTTGTAGGAGTTGTTAACATTTTATTTTTGGGATAACAACCTAAGGGAAATTCCAATTGTAATATTTTGTTTTCTAATCAGGACTTTATTAGGAAGTGGTTATAATTGTACGATTTCTATTTAGATCAGCATGAGAATCGTAAGATTCTCATGACTGATCTATCCCTGGATTTTTTGATGTAACCACTACATATGTCTCGGCCCTAGAGGTCGAGAGGTTAGAGGAGAATAACGTTGTTTTGGCGCTGTAATTGTGTTCAGATTAATACAGAATATCTTGTTATTGATGTTACATGCGTGATTCTATTTAGTTTTAGTTAAAGTTCCTTCTATACCTATGCCCTTCTAGGGAGGAAGGGCCCTCCTTCTTAGCATGGATTGCAGTGATTAAAATAGATGTGTTTACGTAATTGTATTTCAGTTTACGTATCATTAAAGTGTTTTTGTTGTTGTTCAACTGAGAATATATCTTCTTCGATTTCAATACTTTATATGTTGTTACACATGTGATAATAGAAATACTAGCTGGGTACTTATTGTGTGGTGAGCTAGATAGATCAATTGAAGTGTGATTTAAATCTTGTGGATTCTTTTATTTCTGCATGAGTGATTTATTTCTAGCATTTACTTCAGCAACAATTTCTTTTCTTTGAAATTACTTTTGGTTAGTGTATCGACACAGATAATGCAATTGTCATTGGAATAAACAGACGTCCCTAGATTGATAATTAAATGTGTGATGTTCAGTCATTTAATAAGTGATTTATATAGTCCAACATTTTGGCGCCATTTCTGGGGATGGCAGTGACGATCCAATCAATCAGAGTTGTTTCTAAGAAGTGAAATTTTTATGTGTTTTTATAGAGTGTCTCCAACAACACAATTGTCGGGCAGTAAGATGAGAGGTAAGAACCTACGCAGCGCTCTAATAGGCTTGAGCGGGCTCACCAATGTCTTGTTGGGACACTTAGGAATTGAATTTTGGGTGTTTTTTTAGGGTGCCTTCAGCTATATATTCGTTGGGTAGTAAGACGAGAGGTAAGAACCTACGCATCGCTCTAACAAGCTTGAGTGGGCTCACTACTGTAGAAATTGAAGCGCTTATAGGATGAATTGATACGTATAGGGACCATGTGTGCTGGTAGGACAACATCAACATCTACAAACACCCCTCCACTCTACCAACTACAGCAAATATGGGTCGTAAGAAGGAAAAGAAGAGTGCATATTTGGGAAGGAAAACATTCTTTGGAGATCTGATTTCAAGGGCAGAGAAGGAACAATCCACATCATACAGAGATAACAGGAAGACATGACCACAGAAACAAGCTACCATATCAATGCCTGGACCATCGGTGTCTTCAGTGGTTGGACCTCACCATCCTATGAATAGCATATCCACCCCTGATATCAAAACTCCATATTCAAAACAACAGTGGAGAATTAGTGATCAGGATCTGAGAATTGAAGGACACAGAGAGACCAGTGGCGACCATCAGGAACCTGAGGAAAAACAATTATTTGATCATCAATTGGATGCCGGTAGTGTTTTTAAACAATTGATCCTAGAGCAGCCTGATCCTTCTATTTTTCAATCTCCAGTACACTCCGAGGCTAGTTCATCCTATCAAGAAGAATCAGCCATGGGGGACGAGAATGTTAAAAACAGATAGCTCTGTTACTTTTGAATTCCCAATAGCAGTAACACGGGATGAGGCTCCTATGAAGAACATCCCTTTATCATCCCTACCATCCTTTCAAGGGATGGTTGTTGAGGATCCTGATACATTTCTGTTCGAATTCAATGTGCTGTGTAGAGGTTATGACTATACCTCAGGCGTCCAGAAGCTGAAATTATTCCCTGCTACTCTGAAAGGAGCAGCATTAAGGTGGTTCATGATATTGGGTGTTGGTACAATTTGAAAATGGAATGATACGAGAGAAGCCTTTCTCTTTAAGTATCAGTACTACTGCCAAACCAGGGATTTGAAGGACAAAATTTCTAGAATTGCACAGAAGGAGGAGGAAAGCCTGGAAGATTATCTAGAGCGATTCCACTACAATTTACATAGGCCTAAGTTCAATAACTTAGATCCCGAGATTCTAAAGCAAATATTCTTAAGAGGATTAAGAGATGATTGTCTGGAACATTTGAATATAATAGGAAAAGGAGACATATCGCAAGAAACATTCGATGAGATAATGAAGCTTTGCCTACGTAGCTCAAGAGGATCGGTCAAAGGGAAAGTTTCAGTTCGGGACCCTTCACTCCAGCTACAGAAGTCCACAAGTGGAGGAGTAACCCGACCAGAGATCGAGAACTTATTCGAGGATTTTAAAACCGATCTCCTTAGAACTCTCTTTGCCTAGATCACTATGGTACAAGTCAAGAAGGCACAAGCAGAAGCTGAAGCACCCTTAGCAATATTATGTCCCCGATGCAAAAAGAAGCATTTGGAAAGAGAATGCGGACTAAATAGTGTCAGTGTGTGCAACATCTGTGAGTTGGCGCACTCTACAAATCAATGTCCTGAGTTGCCCAGACTTAAGGCAGTACTCCAAGAATCAAGCGAGGATGTTCAATCTTCTTATTTTATCATATCAAAGAAACCATGTCAGCCGCGACCTATAGGTATGCCTTTAGATTTTTCTTCTCTTTATCCTTGGAATAGTATTTATAACGATCAAAAATACCCATGGCAGTATCCTACTCCTTCCTTAACACAATTTCCTTCACCATGGAACCAGTGGCCATCTCCTCCACCAATGCAATATCCTCCATCACAACCTAATCCTCGGGGTCAGAACTGGAGAGGGAATGGCCAAGGTCCAGTACCCCCTCCAATACCAATGCAACAACAGCAGTTACAACTGCCTTCTATTCATAATCCTACACCTTCTGTCTGACCCCAATTACCTGTACAACCTAACCCCAAATCCAAATAATAAGGCAGCCTAGATCATGGATTCTCTGGTTACCCTCCAGACTTACCTTATCACTCCTATTGGACTTAATGAGGTATAGCGTCGGTCAAGGAAAGTAATCATATCTGAACACACCCCCATTATTATCGAAGAAAGTGAATCACCCAGGAAGGATATGGATGATTCTGAGGCAGTTGTTACACATGTAACAACTGATACAACACCCGTTGTTACATCTGTAACAGTTAGCTCGAGAAAGTATGTTTTTCCTACAACAGCCAATCCGAGTAAGGCTAGTACATTTGTGGTAGCTGACTCAGCTGTTAGTATTCAGAATCCCCCATACCCTCAATGATTAACTGACACTAGGTTGGTCTTACAACCTGAATCTGAATTCCTTAAGGAGCTGCAAAATTTATATGTACGGATTTTGTTGTTACAAGCTCTTAAGGAAGTACCTATCTATGCTAAAATAATGAGGGATCTATGCGTCAAAAGGCCTGGGAGGAAACCTAAAGACCATGCTACTATCCATGTCATGGGAAAATTGTCTAATCTTATGATTGATCAACCTTTGTTGACCAAGTATAATGACCTAGGGAACCCCACAGTGATTGTCCATATTGACAATCATCCTATAACCAATACCTTGATTGATTTAGGGGCAGCTATTAACGTTATGACTAAAAACCTCTTCATCTCTATAGGACTTCATGGACTTAGACCTACACCTATAGTTTTTGAACTAGCATATAGGTCTCGTGTTAAGACCGAAGGAATGATTGAAGATGTGGTTATCACTGTGGCCTCCTTGAACTATCTAACTGACTTTCTCATCTTACAAACCAAATCCAATCTGGGGGGTCATCCTTTAATCTTGGAAAGACCGTGGCTAGCAACTGCAGATGCATATATCGGATGTAGGTCTGGATCTATGATGATCTCAGATGGACAGGCCACTTAGAACCTGAATCTTTATCCCCCAGCAAAACATCATATGGATTCGAATAGTCCCTGGTGGGACGAATTTGTACCTGAATCTGATCTTTCCCTACCTCTTCTCACTCTTGGAAAAGCATAATACTTTAAGGATGAAACAGAGGATGATATTATTAATAGTTTTATCAGTAATCCACTCCCTATTGCCTCCATTAGAGATTTGGGAGAATAAGGTGAGGAAGGTGATGTAATCATTGAACATTTGAAAACAACTCCACTTACTATCAGCAGTCCCGTTGAAATCGAACCTGGAAAATGTTTAAACATCAATCCTAACCTGACTGCTGAACAAAACAAATTTTTGATACAACTGTTACAAAAATAAAAAAAGGTAATCCATCCTACCCTATGTACTCACCGCATTTACCTTAAAGAAGATTGCAAACCTGTTAGACAACCTCAGCACCGAATGAAACCCGCACTCAAGGAGATATTAAAAGAAGAATTACAGAAACTCCTTAATGCTAATTTCATCTAACCTATTTCTAAAATTCATTGGGTGTCTCAGCTTGTCATAGTTCCAAATAAGAATGGAAAATGAAGGGTCTATGTTGACTATAGAGAACTTAACAAGGCTACTCAAAAGGATAATTTTCCCTTACCATTTATTGATCAGGTCTTGGATACTCTTTCTGGAAAAATATTATTTTCATTTCTAGATGGGTTTAGTGGCTATAATCAAATACAGATTGCTCCAGAAGATCAAGACAAGACAACCTTTACTTGTCCATGGGATACTTTTGCATACAGATTCCTTCCCTTTGGTCTCTACAATGCACCAGCAACCTTTCAAAGGGAAATATTAGGTATTTTTTCTAATATTTTGAATGATTGTCTTGAAATATTTGTGGATGATTTTACACCCTACGGGGATGCCTTTGAGATAGCATTAGCTAACTTGAAGAAAGAGCTGGAATGTTTTGAACAAACTAATGTTGCTCTGAGCATGGAAAATGCCACATGATGATGACCGAGGGAATCGTGCTAGGACATTTCATTTCAGAAGATGGAATCAATGTATATCCTACAAAAACTAAGGTAATCTCAAAAATCCTGACCCCTAAGACTCCGAAAGAGGTACGTAGTTTTTTGGACATGCAGGATACTATAGGAGGTTTATAGAGAATTTTTCAAAGATTGTGTCTCCTTTATTTTCATTGCTGATGAAAGAAGAAGAATTTGTGTGGACATAAAAGTGTGAGCAGGCCTTTTTAAAGTTGAAGAACTGTGTAATAGCAACACCTGTTTTACGAGGACCAAACTGGGAATTGTCGTTTCATATTGCTACAGACGCATCTGACATGGATGTGTGTCTTGTTTTGGGGAAGATGGAGGATAAGAAGCCTTATGCCATATATTACATCAGCAAGAACTTAACTCCAGCAGAACTTAACTACACTGTTACTAAGAAAGAATTCCTAGCAATAGTGCATGCTATCAACAAATTTCGGCACTACATCATCGGGTACCAAGTATTTGTACACACTGACCATGCTGCAATTCGATTTTTAATGAAAAAACCTGTTACTAATGGTAGAGTTACATGATGGTTATTGTTGTTACAAGAATTTGACATTACTGTTTTAGATAAACTTGGAAAAGATAATGTAGTTGCTGATTTCCTTTCTAGATTAACTATAAGTGATGACTGCACTGCTACTGAATATTCTTTTCCAAATGAGTATCTTTTTTCCATTTCACTCACTCACCATGGTATGTAGATATAGCCAATTACCTTGCTACAAGAAAATTCCCACACCAATTGTCTTCCAAGAAAAGAAGGAGGATTATACAACAAAGTGCTACCTACTCCTAGATAGAAGGTAATCTCTATCACGCCAGGCCAGATTTCTAGATTAGGCGATGTGTTAGAGAAGATGAGGTATTTGATATCCTAAAGGCTTGTCATGAGGAACCTTGTGGAGGAAACTTCGCTGACAAGAGGACAGGACATAAAGTACTCTTAACAGGGTACTACTGGCCAAATATATTCTAGGATGCCAAGAAGTTTTTGAAAGGATGTGGTAGTTGCCAAAGGATGGGCTAGCCTCTAAAATTAGATGAGATGTCGTTACAACCTCAGATAGTAATAGAACCATTCGAGAAATGGACCCTAGACTTTGTGGGGCCAATAAATCCTTCACCACAACAAAAATCATACATATTGGTCTGCACCGATTATGTCACAAAATGGGTCAAAGCAAGGGCACTAACTAGAGCAACAGAGCAGGTTGTTTCAGACTTCTTGTTTCAAGATATTTTTTTTTCTTCAGGATATCCAGAGAGATAGTGACAGATGGGGGTCCTCAGTTCACATCTCATTGATCAAGAAGTTGGTTTAAAAGTATGGAATCCATCATAGAATCATCATACCTTATCATCCGCAAGAAAATGGTCAATTAGAAAGCACCAATAAAGTCATTGAGGGAATCTTGACAAAGACAGTAGCTAGCCACCGAAGAAACTGAGCTAAGAAACTTCCAGAAGTACTGTGGGCTTATAGGACAACATGGAGGAATATTGCATGCTTCTCACCACATGAACTGATGTATGGTAAGAATCCCTTATTCCCCATAGAATTTGAAATAAATACATTAAGAATAGCATTGCAAGTCGATCTAGATTTGAGTACAGCACAGACTCAAAGATTGAACCAGCTCAATGATTTGGAAGAGAAGCGGTTGGCTGCCATTCAACAGAGAGAAATTATCCAGCAGCAAAGAGCCAAATGGCATGATGGGTTTATTAAGAAGAAAAAATTCCAAAAAGGAGATTGGGCTCTTTTGTATGATTCAAGGTTCAAAGATTTCAAAGGCAAGCTCTACACCAGATGGCCAGGTCCTTGCGAAGTGGAAACGGTCTTTGACAATGGGACTGTACAATTGGTCACCATTTACAGTGCTAAGACGTTGTTACTAGTTAATGGGCACCGTCTAAGGTTATATCATCAGCCCACTTCGAAGGAATCATTTTTCAACATTGTCATGGACTCTGATCTTCATGTTATGATAGCAGGGAAACATTCTCCTCTGCAACCTTAAAAGTTGAAATTCCAATAAATGCAGCAATTGAAAACCACCTTTGTGGCAACTATTACACTTTTTTTTTTAATATATATATATATATAATAAAATAAAACAAAAAATAAATAAATCTAACTGTGTATATATATATATATATATATAATAAAATAACAAAATAAAACAAAACAAAAAATAAATAAATCTAACTGTGAAAACCCCATTCCGGGGCGCAGTCAGACAGCCAGTAACAGTTGAAAACCACTCTTGTGGTGGCTTTTACACCCATGTTTTTCTCCTTGTAATATCATCTTCCCTTCCTGATCCATGTCATAGGATGATGGTATTCATGTAATTTCCTTTTCTGTACCAATTTCTTCTGGTTATTATGTTTTTTTAGAATAATTTAAACAATTTTCTTGGTTGTTACACATGTAAGGGCCGACAACACGAATATTGTTCTTTGTAATTTATTCCATAAACGACAATAACCATGCCGACTAAACACAACAACTCAATTCTTCCTCCACGTCACCTCAGGTATGTCATTAAAAAGGTAAATGATTGTCATTGATGATTCGGTGATTAATTTACAAAGTAATGATTCTCCTGTGACGACCGTGGGCGGCCGTCATAATTAAAGTGGGGGAGGGGATATGACTTGAAATCATTGCAAAAAGGATGTAATCATAAATATCTATTAAATTCGCATGCACCTAATCAATAACATAATTGCTAATGATGACCGAATTCGATTGGAAAAGAGCGCGTGTACAAAACCCCATCACCTTCCATAATAAGCCATTTATGAATATTTGTGTAGGGTACGATTTGGTAAATCCGTGAAAGTCGTCACCTTTCATCAACTTCCTTCTGAAATTTTTCATTCTCATTGTAAACTCGTTGATTGGGATAAGTAGAGGTGCCGAGCAGCAGCTAGTTTAGAGACACAGTGATGTTACATCAGGACTGAACAACAAAGAAGTGAACTCAGAAACTCAGTGATATTACAGTGTTGTCGAACATTAAGAAGCAAATTTAGAAACAAACAGCAGATATGGGTCGAGTAGTGGTCAGGCATGAACTGGACTCTATGGACACTCTGCAGAATTGCCCAGAGGCTTACCATATAATCAGAGATGCTCGATGGGTTGCGTTTTTCTAGAAGCTTGAAGGCTCAAACGAGGCAGTGGCAATTGAATTTTCTCAGAACTTGAACAATAATCAAACCCGAGTAAGAGGCATGCAAGTGGAGGTTGCTGAAGAGGTAATTTCCCAGGTAACTTCATTACTAGTAGAAGGGCGGAGGTGGTTTAATAGAAAAATCAATGACCCCTCCTTGAAAGAGGATTTCCTAGTAGGGAAAGAGAAACTAGAGAATAAATGAAGAGGAATTAATAGATTGTCACTTCCTCATCCTTGGGAAGATGTTGCCCTGGGCTTGATCAAATATATCACTTGCGAAGGGAGATCCACGATAGTGTTTAACTATCACTTTCCTCTGTTTAACCACCTTTGGCACCAACAAAGAATCAATCTTCCATTCTATTTTCTTGGAAACATCAAGCACATGGAAACAAAAATAAAAACATCAGCACACCCGGAGCCATGCGTAACTAATCACGAAATTATTAAGCTAATTGTGCTGGATGCCCTAGGCCAGCAAGGAAAAAATTCGGAAGAATTCAAGAGGAAAATACCAAGGGCAAGCCGGTGGAAGTAGACCACAACTTCAGGAGGAATTCAGACAGAGGAGGAGACCCAGACTCGGCCTGTTGGAGTTAGAATTGGGAAGAAGCCTATTGATTAACCAATTGGGGACAGATGACCAAAACAAAGAGCGAAGGTCAGCATACCTACAGAACCCTTGCCTATGACTGAGAAGTAGACGGAAGCAAAAGTTTTAGAAGAAGAAAGGCAACCTTCCTCATTAGGTAAGGATGAAACCAATGCCTTGTGTTTAGAAATTGAAAAATTAAGAAATGAAAACGAGGAATTGAAGCGGAAATTATCTGAGGGAAGCGAAATTCCGGTGTCAGTATGCATGACATGTTTTCAAAACTTAACAGCAGCAGGATATAATTCCCTTTGAGAAAATACAGCGCAATGGAAGTAGAGATAAAATAGTAGGAGGCTGTTACACAAGAACTTGCTGATGATACTACTATTACACAAGAACCAGCAGTTAAAGCAGAGCCTCCTGTAATAATCGACCTAGAATCTGACCCACAAGAACCTATGGAGGCCACTCCTATTGTATAAGAAATAGCAATGGACACAGAGGCGACTCTAGGTAAAAACAAAGGGGCTGACACACAAGAACCCACCGAAGAGGCTGTTGTTACACAAGAACCAGCAGCAGAGGTGGAACAACCCCTTGAAGCAGAGGCTGGTACACCTATTGTTGATGAAGGTATTGAATCTAGGAGAACGTCGAGTCCCATATCGAGATGGAACTCTAAGAAACTCCTGTTAATTTCTGAGCTACAAAAATGGAAGCAAGAAGCAATCTCCCTTCGGGATGGGATGATTTCGCTAAAGGAACATCAGAGAGAAATAGACACCTTACATGAAATATGGATGGAAGTAGAGTTGAATAAAATGTGGGAGGATTACAAGAAGAAATAAGCTCTGAAAAACAAGAAGAACAACTGCTGGTATTACAAGAGAAGATTCGAGACCTCACCGCAGATAAGCAGAGACTTCATGATCTTGCCCTCAACTTGCTAGGTTGTAGGCGGCCTTCTCCATCCTATCCTATTTTTCTGTGGGAACGTTACTTCTTTTTTCAATTGAAAGTCATTATGGAGGACATACCTTATTTATGTTTCTCCACTCATACGTTTTTGGATGTTTTCTGTGCCTCAAATTTTGATGAGAAAAGTTTGTTGTGTGAATTATTTTTACACAACATTATTTGTGAACATGTGAGTATGCAGATGATTGTAACAGTATTATCTTATATGGGAGATCTTCAATTAAGGTCTTTTATATCCTTCATGAGGAATCAGATTGAATGGCATCTGGCCATTAAATCTATGGAGACTAATGAGGAGAAGACAGCATTGTGGGTCCAGGCAGAACCAAGACGGGCTACTAAGCTGAGACGATAATTCAAGAGAATGTTGAGTACCCCTGGAATTAAAGAACCAACTGCCACTTATAGAATAAGAATTATGTATTTCTGCCTCAATCAATTCGCAATGATGAAGATTCGAGCTTTGACAGGGTGTTTAAAACGCACAGAATCTAGCAATGCTGAGCTATTGAAGGGAGATCCATTCTCATTCCAAAATTTCATGGTGGTTGTTACACATGTACCAGCCTACACACAAATTGTACAATCTCTTGGTGCTTTGTGGTTGGGATTGAAGTTCAAGTTTCCTTTGATCTGGTTGCCCATTGAGGATTACCAGACCAATTATGAATTAATCAAGTATGAGTCAGAATCTTGGGTATGGCAATTGATGGCCAATTAGGGATACAGGTCTGCAGACAAGGACACAACTGGTGCTTATGATCTCACCGACCTGCACTGAATATATTCTCGTGAGAGATGAGTTTGCATGAGGACATGCAAATATTTCAGTTGTGGGGAGATGTTGGGTGTTGGTTTTGCACATTTTTCCTACACTTATCTTCCTTATTTTGCTTCATAACCATAACCAATGGGAGTATCTTTACCCCTTTTTCCTACCTTTTTACCCTGACTTGTGATGTTTGACCTTGCTTTCGCCACTTTGCCAATTCACCAATTATTATGATCTATTATACCTTTTTATAACTAATTGATGGTGAATATTTGGAGAAAGGTTGATCGTCTTTGTGTTGTCCTTTCATATGTTAAAGATCCCAGACATGGAGTTCACAGGAGCAGTTCGAATGGTGTTGTTACATCAGAGCGATGTTGTTACACATTGTTGTTACAGACCCGCCAGAAAATCATTGTTACACTCTGTTGTTATAGACTCGTTGGTGAACTACTCATACAGTTGTATCGTTGACCACACTTATTGATATTGTTGTTGATCTGTCCTCTGGCGGTTGCACTACAGCTATGTTCTCATTATGATAGCTATAGGAGTTGTTAACATTGTATTTTTAGGATAACAGCCTAAGGGCAGTTCCGATTGTAATATTTTATTTTCTAATCGGGACTTTATTAGGAAGTGGTTATAACTGTACGAGTTCTATTTCGTTCAGCATGAGAATCATAATATTCTCATAACTGATCTATCCCTAGATTTTCTGATGTAACCACTATATATCTCTCGGCCCTAGAGGTCGAGAGGTTGGTGGAGAACAACGTTTTTTTGGCGTTGTAATTGTGTTCAGATTAATACAAACTATCCTGTTATTGCTATTACATGTGTGATTCTATTTAGTTTCAGTTAAAGTTCCTTCTCTACCTGCACCGTGCTAGGGAGGAAGGGCCCTCCTTCTTAGCAGAGATTGCAGTGATTAAAGTAGTTGTGTGTATGTAATTTTATTTCAGTTTATGTATCATTAGAGTGTTGTTGCTGCTGTTCAGCTGAGAATATATCTTCTTTGATTTCAATACTTTTTATGCTGTTACACATGTGATAATAGAAATACCAGCTGGGTACTTATTGTGTGGTGAGCTAGATAGATAAATTGAAGTGTGATTTCAATCTTGTGGATTCTTTTATTTTTGCATGAGTGATTTATTTCCAGCATTTACTTCAGCAACGATTTTTTTTCCTTGAAATTACTTCTGGTTGGTGTATCGGCACAAACAATGCAACTGTCATTGGAATAAACAGACGTCCCTGGATTGATAATTAAATGTGTGATGTTCAGTCATTTAAGAAGTGATTTATATAGTCCAATAGCAGGGAGGGGAGATAATGGTCAATGGGTGAGTGAAGGTGGTTTTGGAGGTGACCCACCCCCCCACCCCCCGTTGAATATCTTTTGGAAACAATGGGGGGTGCAGGTTTGCATGTGGGTCGTTGATCTAAGCACGTCCGATCTTTGTGCTTCAAATTTGCGAGAAGTTTATTTCATGTGCCAAATATTACATAATGCCACTCTATGACTGATTAAATGATTAACCATATAATATATGGTTAATAATCACAAACATACTTTATTCTAAAATAAACTTAAGCGACATTTTGGGTAGCATGCTCTTTTTCTTTTCTTATTTTAATTTAAAACAAAGAAATTTCATTTTTTTATTTTATTGCTACTTGTCTAACCTATCAAAACAAGATATGTTACAACATCCATAAGGTTCAACACAAGTTCTTACACCTACATGCCTTTATCCATATTTCCTATGGAGGAGGTTAGTTCCTCGTTACCTTCTGCATCGACAGTGTCAGTTGTCATGTCATCATTTCCACCACTAAGTGTGGTTGCACCTACTCCACCATCTAAGCCTCTCACATATTCTTGAGGTATTCCACCAATCTCATCTATAGCTCCCACAAATTTCTCATATGTCTCCATGCATGCTGCATCATTTATGATGACCATGGTCATTAATCCTAATCAGCCTGTAGGGTCGACAGTCTTTTCTCCTAGATTTTCTCAACCTATGATTATTTCCCTCATTTAGGTGTGTTTACTCCTGGAAATGTGTGGGGGGGAGGGGGGGGGGGGGGGTGTTGGAGTGGGGTCCCCTGGGGTGCATTTTTGGGGTAATTTTGTCTAATTTTTGTTGTACGCGTTTCGCGCAAATAGTCAAAGGGGCTTTGGGGCAAGTCACAGTCCCTTAATCATTGTAAAGGGTTTAAAGGGAAAAACCATGGTTTGAGACCATGGTATGTGTCCGTCTAGATAATATAAATAAATAAGGGCGGAGTCAAGAAAGGATATCTTATCATGACATGTTTTGGTTAATGTTTTGATCTAAGTCTGGGTTTGTCTGCGTAAAAAGGCTCTTGTTGGTTTTGTGCATGAATACCTAAGTCCTGGATGTGTGCGGACACTATTGGTTGTGTGCACAGAAGGATTGAATGTACTGGATTGATAGATCTCTTAATAAAGAAGGCATGTTTCGCGAACCTAGATTCTTATGTGATTTCTTATCTGTTATATGTTCTGTTATTGCGTATTTAATTATGTTAATGGTCAATTGCATTTGTTTGTGGATATCATTTGATGTTAGATGAATAGATCTTATTGAAGTATATGTAATTACTGTGCGCAAGATATATTAAAGTATTCTCTAATAATCTGTGAAGGGTTAGACTTGTTGACTGTGCATGTGTGCATATTTTATATTATATGCACTAAGTCTGATTAGGGCCACTACATCAAAAGCTTCCTCAGGGTGCAAAAACCTCGTTCCAACACCCCCCCATACTACTTCAGGTGAAACTTTGATCCGCGCAAGTAGGTCACTGTCGAAAGGGCCAGTAGTTGGAGGGTTTTTTTGGTTGCGCGATAACTCTGATCCTGGGTCAGGACCCCTCAAACCAAAAAATGGTTCCGTTTCCAGGACCGGAATCATTTTGAGGTGGATTTGATGTATTGGCATCCGACGCAGAAGGAATTACAAGATTGGCTTTCTAAGAAAATATTTGAATTCGCGATCCAAGAAAACATAAGCTCTAAATTTTTTGTCGAAGATTAGACACAAAAGTATATCTATACAAAGGTCTAAGAAATTTTCTTTGCTTACTCTGTGACTGTGTTGCATGAGTGTTTGTCTCAACTTACTGAATTCCAGACCTACATAAAGGACGACGCAATCACTCAGTGGACCCCGGAGTTAATACAACAATTAGAGAAGACTAGCAACAAGATCACCCACGTGGTAGATCATTGGATCGATCGTGTTCTAGGAATATTTGTGACTGAATTTTCTATTGATAAATTTGTATCTTATTATGAAGCTGAATAAAGGTTTTTCAAGGGTCTTAGAGGTGAGTTCCTGCAATCTTTGAAGCTGTGGATTAAAATGCTATTGTGTGAACACGGTACTTTGTGCAGCCATATTGAGTGAATGTCCCATAGAGGCCCAACTACACACAATGGAATAACTTACATAGTATATCTAGAAGAAGGTTTTATTTACAGTCCTCTCAAGGGTAAGTGTGACAATGACAAAGAATCGGAAACTAGTATCTCTGGAGAATTTGTGCACTCTGAATAAGAAGTATTGAAAGATCATAATCGTCTTGGGTCGTTGGCCATAGTTCAGATCTCATCCACTCCACTTCTGAAATCATCTCACTCTAACAAGTCATCCACTCCACCTCCACCTCCACCACTAGGCACTGAGATGGCCGCCTCCATGAAGCTACCTACTTTGTGTGGTATTGGGAATGAAGATATAGACCAATTATGGTTCGTCACTAACGCTATGTGGATAGCACAACAGGTTAATAATGATGTAAGAAAGCACAGTTGGCCACTGATTTTCAAGATCGTGCACTGGATTGGTACATAATATATGTAGCAACAAATCCTAATGCAACTATTGATAATCTGAAGGCCACATTAAAAGAAAAAATCAAGAGGCTGAAATCATTTGCGTAATGTGTAACTGAGTTAAATGAGATTCTCCAAGAATTTAATGAATCTATATGGGACGCAGATCAAAGGTTGAAGTGCACTATTAGAAATGAAGGATTTACTATTGATGATACCCAACACAAAGAGTGGTTTATTTCCATGTTGCTACCGCATCTGCGCCAGCCCTTAAGTCAGCAGAATATTTCCACACCGGCTGAAGCCATAGAGATTGCAATGAAGCTAGAGGCTTCATCAGTACTCATTGCGCAGATCGGGACCAAGCAGATCCAAATCCAGTTGGAGCCAATGCACTTAGAAATACAGATTATGCACAAGGATAAGGGTAAGGTGGCATGCACAGATATATGGTGTATACGCTACAAAGTTGTTTGGCATCACAAGGATCAGTGCCCTGTATTCAATGACTATCTGCAGGCTGGAGGACCAAGCCCACTGAAGAGCATGGCTGGACCAAGTGGGACTCCAACATTATGGCATGCAACTTATCAAGCTATGGGTATGCATAGGACATACTATTTCCTACGGATTGGTAAATACATGTTTGAACTTAAGCAACCTTTCTACAAATTTGTCTCATCGTTGGGACATGACGAACAACATTATTGTAGCTTCGATATGATGATTGACTGAGCTGACCTATATAGAATGCACACTAAACCTACCTCACCAGCATCCACATCTGGTTGTGGTGTATTCCAAAATAGAGGACTAGGAAGAGGAGGAGGAGTTGGTCGAGGAAGGTGGCAGCTCATATGCTACAATTGAGGAGACGTGGGTCATTATGCATGTGGCTGTCAAAATCCAACATGACAGTATTGCAGGTACTGTAGACAATTTGATCATGTTATTTAATATTTTCTTGTTTTTATTGCAAATATGCAGGAAAATAAAATGCATACTCCTACTCAAAATATTCATATGGTAAGATTAGAGATGCACGAAGAAGAACCAAGTGTGAATTTCATCACTAGGAGTGGTGCAGCCATTTTTGAAGACAAAGGGAAGAAGTCAGATGTTGATCTCTGGATACGAAAAGCACCTGAAAAGAAGGAAGGATTCAACTTAGAGTGAGAAAAAAAAACCTTTGTAGAAGCGAAAAATGGGCTCGCAGAAGTGAGCACCTCAACATCAAGCAAACCTATGGATGTAGTCGAAGTAGATGAAGAGATAAATCCCTTTCTATAGACTTGTATAAAATTGTTGCGCAATAAGAAGGTTGTCGAGAACATCCAAGCATTGATAGATAACTGCTGCTGGGTGAAACTATTGTCGTTTAATTCTGTTGTAGTACTTTCCCAACCATTTAATTTGTCAATCCAAGGTTCGTAGGATTACGAAGCACATGCACTATATATGCAGGACCGAAGTGGAACTAATCTAATCTAAATTACTGAAATCAAATTAATCTAGAAAGGCATTGAAACATTAACTAGGAAATCAGGAAATTGCATAAGGGAAAAGCAATACAACATGTGAAGAGCTGAATGACAAACAACATATGTGAGCTCACAACAATAAAGCTATCTCAAATTACATTACAAGAATCAAATGACAAACCATGAAAGCATACAATAAAAGAATATGAATCACAGTTAAGAATCCCCTTCTCCTAATTACAAAACTATCTCTTAAAGCTAATCTAATGAACTTCTGAACTTATGAACTCCTGAGCTAATCAAAATGAAGAGAGAGCACTCTCTTATATACATGAAGAAGATAACCATCTCATTCAACCACTCTCAACTACTTTCACATTATTACAAGACATGATCCCTTTGAATCCTCCACACATCTCTCACATATCTTGAATAGGATATGCCAACCAAATCCTCCATGATCTTCTCCTTAGGAATAGGCTTGAATAATTATCTCCTTAATATGGTGGAGGAGATATTCCAAAAGTTTAGAATTAATCCTTCACATTTCTCCTACACATTACAAAGCTCACACATTCTTGAGATATATATAAAAACATGTATATTTTCTAATATTTAATCATAAATTCACTTTTAATACAAAAATGAATAAAGTGGAAAATAAGAAGGTGAAACCCAAATGTATTTATGAAAATGACATAATGAAAGGTTAATGGGATGATGAGATGTAAGGAATAGTGAAGGGAAAGGTGGATGGAAATACGACATTTCTAAGTCCCAACATCCCCCCCAACTGAACTTGTTGCATGTCCTCATGCAACCATGCATGGACCTCTTTGGCATCTGAACTTTGGCTTTACACGATGATATCTTTTTAATTACGAATGTTTCCAGGATATGTGAAGGATATGAGTAACAACTTACATTTTCTTATGGTTGGTTCTTGTGTGACAACCATGAATACAAACAATGTTGGTTCTTGTGTTAACAACATTCATTTCATTTTCTATTCTCTTTTCTTATGGTTGGTTCTTGTGTGAAAACCATGAATACAAAGAATGTTGGTTCTTGTGTCAACAACATTCATTTCGTTTCCAATTCTCTTGCTGCAATAATAATGTAAACACTCACTAGAAATCATAAGCTATCAATGTGCATAAGAAAGCCCTTTTGTAATATTCATGAAGCATGCCAATATGTATATTAATGGGTATGAAGCAAAGTGCAACAAATTATCGTTGGAAAAGAAATGTTGGTGAATGGTAAATAAGAAAAAAAATGGAGTGATAGTGGTGGAGAAATGGAATCATGGTAGGAATATGTAGTGAATATAGTTCCCCCCCCCAACTGAATTGGTTGCATGTCCTCATGCAACTTGGCGTGGGTCATGAAAGGAAATGGAGCATGATGAGGGAATTTTCCAAAATACTCAAGTCAGCATATAAGGAATTGCATGATTAAATATTTAAAAACAACATACTTCCACTTACCCAAGAATGATGAACTATGCAATAGGAATGTAGCTGCTGCTGTTTCTGAATCATGAAAACGTGACTAGTGTCGTAGCTGCAACTGTTGTAACTGCAACTGATGTAACTGCTAGAACATGGAAGGTTTTACTACAGCAGGATCATGAAAATGTAACTGTGAATGCTGATGTTGTTGTAACTGGATCCTGGGAAATGAAGGAATCTGAACTGCTGATGTTGAATCATGGAAAAGATAAAGGCTGAAAGTGGAACTGTGGTGCTCTCATCGATCAGAATTCATGCTGCGGTAACTGCTGAGAGAGTTGTGAAAAAGTGTATAGTCTTCGTCTGCTACAAAACTGATGGTACAAGTCTAATCATGCGAAAGAATGTGTTTATGTCGAGCATGAAGAGAAATCATTGGATTACCGGCCATTGATGCATGTCGTTAACCAATGTGAGGCAAACTCACCATTGATGTCAATGAGTGCCAAGGTACCCGAGTACATCTTGCGAAATGAGAATAGAGGGGTTGACGTTGAGCCATTTTCAAGATCTGACGATCAAGGGACATTTATGTATTCCCATGATTGTCAGCAAGAGAACTTTCCATTAATGCATGCAAGTCTCAAGGTACCCAAAAGGAACTCTAGTCTATTTCCTAGATAAGGTGCTGAGGTCGATGGGGCAAGACTTGTTGAAAGGTGGGCCTTAAGGAATCCCACATCAGTCAACGCGAGTTTGCAAAAAGAGATTTGGTAGGACTATAAATGGAAAGAACTCACGGACAAGCAGTGTGGATCAACATGGCGAGGAAAGCAAGGCAATGTAATTATGGAAAGGGGATAAGTTTTATTCAGAAGGCAAACTAGAAGGAAAATAAACTGAAAAGGATAAAGGAATGTATGCAATTCAGAAAAATAACTGTGCACGAAGTCGTGAAAGATAAGGTAATGGAAAATGGGCTTCAACACAAGGATGGTCAATCGGCTTTGAAGGAGAAGTGTTACAATGTTACAGCATGGATAATGGAAAAAGTGGAAATGTTGGTGTATCAGCATGGTCGCTGTGTAACAGCAAACATAAAGAGGCGCAAACATCATGATGTTTATGATGAGTTATAGCTCCTTCAAGCTGTTTATGAAAGCATGTTTCTCAAAAGTTCTGTGATCTTTGAAAATCACTTCAGCAGCAAAATGCGATCATTTCCGAAACCTGAAAAACTTAGTACAAATCCTGTATGAAAACTTCGTGAGAGCATTGTAAAACATAAGATGCGAGAATAAGCACAAATGCGAGAAAAAGAAAGAAAGTGTGTGTTAACATGTCGCCTGCGCTGATTTCATCATCGATGGCTGTCAAAGTGACTTCAAGAAAACAAATTAGTGTTAAGCGTAAAAACATGCATTCGTATTGTTTTCAAGAATTTATTAAAAGGTCCATTTGCAATTTTCATGAAATTAAAGGCAAAAAAATAAAAATAAAAAACAAGCAAAATTAAATTCAGATCTCCATTTCTTCGCATGCTTTGCAAAGTATAGCAACACTGTCTCAGCGCTAGCGAATCTTCAGTTTCTTGTTGATTCAGTTTCTTAGATGCACCGTTAAATTCATTCAAGCAATTGGAAGTTGGGCAGAGTATGATTCGCATCGATTTGCTGCAATAATGTCACTTACTTCTCTGCAAGATTGGACCTGTACATCGTCAGATATAGTTGAATATTCAAACCATTCAATTGTAGCGTTCCTAAGTATCCAGTAACAATCATCATGCAGTGACGGATAAGTCTGATAATCCAATCAGCGTTCCTAAGTTTCCTGGAATCATGAACATTAGTTTAATGGAGATAGTGAGCATAAAGAAACAATCTGGTCCCATGTATGCAGTTTACACACTCATCGGATTATAGAGAGAGTCAATCATGTATATATACCTTGCAAGGAGCTATTGCCCATATTTAAAAGATGAAACTTAGAAAATACAGTTCCTAAGTCATAATATTTGTGTAAACTAGTTTCACACATAATTAAACAATTTGAAGTAGACAGTCACATAAAATGAAAGAGAAATCACTGCGAAAATGTGTTGCCAGAACAAGAGTGCAGAGGTTTCCTTCGTGCCATAACCCCGCAAGCTAGTCATTTCTCCAAGCAAGATTGCACTCGGCGTCGTATACTGCAAAAGAAGCACAAACATAAACATCTTATCCCCACTCACAATGATATGCATTTTCCCTGCCAAGGCCACCACCCCAATTGTATTTGATGCCATGCAACTTGATCCAAGTCTATATGGGCCTTCTTGGCAACAGCCGTTGCTATGGCATATGCATGGCATTTTTCTATTCCCTTGGGTATGAGAGAGTTGAAGTGAAATACGTAGGGAAGTCTAAAAGGTACACCAGGAAGATGTGCATCCCGTTGATTCCCAAGCTCACAAATAAAAGCCAAAGTCCAGTGTTCTTCATATAATAAAGGCAGTATATTAAAATCGACTTCTTTGATTTCTGTTTCCAACGCCTTCTCCAGAATGGTGAGGGGGGTTTGATCTTTCCAATATTCGAGATCCTTCATGTTCAGGCTGATTATGTATGCATTACATTGGTTTATTCGCTCTTTGATTTCACTTGGAAATAGATTCAGACGACAATGTAAGTAGGTGTCTATATGCTCTGTTGATGCCCAGAAGGGTTTTGAGTCATTCAGTTCTCTAATATCCTCCTTAGAGAGAGCAACTATGATTTGGTTGGCATCCTGTCTGAATCGCAAATATGCAACATCGTCTTCTTCGTCTTCACCTTCAAAATCTTCTCTTGAAATCCTTCTCTCTCCATCTCGCTCGGAGACTCGCCTCTGTAGTCTTAATACATGCATAATCACATCAGGCGTGAAAGAGATATGTGCCTGCAATAATAGATGTATACAATGCATTTCTTTCCTCCATATAGAACTAGATGTAGAGGAGGAACCCGCCTTCTGTAAATGTGTTGCGCACCTACGTAAATTCTACATACGACTATTAAGAAGACCAACATCGTCGGTAATTTGATAGTTTGGAAACTGCTCAGAATATTATCATCAATGTCAAACCGCCCATTATGCAATGAGGCCCCTGAAGAGACAGTTTTGCTGCATCGGTGTCATTTTCCAGAATTCGTATCGATTCATATGAATCGAACCTAATCAAATCATCCATTTCACACGTATTTGGCAGCGCAGATGCATAAAAAAACGTATTACCTCAAATGCATCGCCTGAAGTTTGGGAGGAATGGCGTACCAAGCCTTTGAGGGAAAATAGATTCATAAGCTGAACTTCTAGGATCGACGCAGCCTCAGCCCAGGAAAAAGGCACTTGCTCCATTTTACGGACTCCAACCAATTTGGAACACTTCCTCTACGTGGTGTGCACAAGTATGAAGAACTTTGTCCCGCTTGCGAATGTCATGGAGTGTAACAGTTCTGTCTGCAGAGCCTGTAGCCACAATCCATTCATTGAAAGGATTAAAAAAACAAGCCTTGAAGCCGCAGTTCCAGATTGCAACGCCCTTCCTGGGGAGGCTTGGACGGGTGTTCACTGTAATCGAAGACATCAACATTCGCATTCACAGTCTTTGTTGCAATGATTGTGGGTTTCTGAGGCATGTATCTCGCTCGGTTCACTTCCTTATGATGGTTTATCTGCTGAAGTATTCGAACCTTCCCTATTGCACCTCTAGAGGTTCCCGGTTTCATTTTATCCTGGGGTTGTTTGACATTACCATCGCCATCTTCATCCCCAGCACCATCATGGAGCTGGACTTCAGCTAGAATTAGATAGTTGGGTTTGTTATCTGAAGTATGGGTACCAAGAATAACCATTTGATCAATGTCATCATCCTTGACAATGTCTTGTTGTTGCTTGCAGCTGGGAGGCAGCCATTGAACAGTTAAAGAAGGCCACTCCAGAGCATGTGTGATGACCAAATCGTATAGGAATGGAGTGTTCTTTTTCCATATTTTGTATTCCTCATTCTTCATTCTTTCCCCCATCTCGTCGCTCGAATCCCCATGATCTTATTTCATCATTGATATTCATACACAGGCGGGCAGGCAGGGAGGCAGGCTCAGGACCCAGAGAGATATCAGTCGACAAAAGTTTGGGGCTCCAAACCAATATCACGTAAACTAGAGCCACGTAAGTTTACAAGACTACAAAACTTGTGTACATCGACTATCTCATTTTTCCGCCACCACCAATAGATGCCTGTTCCCTGCCTCAGAAAGATAGCAAAAGTTGTTAAAATAATTCTAATAATATCATGCTACGGTGGTTTCACTACTTCTTTCGACTGGATATGCTTCCTCCAAGAGAAACGATAGAGAAAAACTCGCAGCCAGTAAGGAAGGGATCCGTCTAATAAGCAACAACATAATCGTTTAATCTCAATAAAGTATGCCGACGGATAGAAAATTTAGGAAAACCAAAGATAGTTATCTGGCCGTGACATTGATGGGATTTCGTTCCTATTATTTTAAGATGCCACAGATAGTGTAACAACCCATTGATTTGGCCGATATTTCTTAATCAACATCCGCATGATATTCTAGATTTTGTTATGAAACCCCAAATTAAACGTGAGAATTAATCACAAGAGAAAATCCCAGCTATGCAAACAAAGAAATAAGAATTATTTTTTTTACTTTATTGCGGTTTCATTTGTTTGCTGCTCATCATTTTGGTTTGTTGTTGCTAGTTGCAGGTTTATGAACAATGGGCGGAGGTTTGGCATCGCTACGGCTCAGCCATAAATGAATAGCTGGAGACAGAAACTGCATAGTCCAACGAAACTCACAGGCCTCAAGCAAAACAATGAACCTCGGAAATTTCATATTTAATTGTTTTTGCAGGTTTTATCATCTAATTGCTTGCTGCAAGTTTTAGTATGCCCAGAAAACGTAATCAATTGCAAACTAGACATTGTTTCAGCAAATGTTCAGATAAAACGCTAGACACAGTTTCAGCGACTGTTCAGATAAAAACTCAGTTTGTTTTTATTCAGCCTCAATTCACGATTTATTAAAAAAAAAAAATTAGCAAATGGAGAAAAGAAAAAAAAACGATTTGCAAATTAATGATAAAATTGATTAGGTATATTGAAAAACAATTTTTTATATTTTTTTTCTTTTAATTCCTGAAATTAGTCTAAATCATTCTTATTTTCTGATCCTCGCGATCGCACTAAGCGCGGAGGAAAGCATACTTATTCTAGGTAAAAGAAAAATTGAGAATGAAAGCAAAAACTGGAAATGAAATCCTACGTACTCTATACTAATTAGAATTTAAAAATTAGTTACGTGTAATTAAACTTCCAATGAAGCCACTCACGTAGCAGTAACAACAATATATTCATTAGGAATTGTTCAAATGAAAAATGAAAAATGAAAATATTCCAGAGTGAATGAGTCTAGTTTCTGGAACTGCAAATAAAAATAAAAAGACGACTCTAATCGAGTACTTACCTGGAACCATTGTTCGATAAGGCTTTGATAGGCACGATTTCTCTTACTTAGATCATGTTGTAACTCCTCTTCTTCTTCCTGTTCGAATGATTGTTCGTCATCAGATATGCAAGATTCTTCAGATGTTAAATCTTCGTTTGTTTCTTGGGGAGTAGTTGAACATTTAATTCTTGTCAAGATCTCCTCTTCCAAGGAAGAGGAGATCCCGACTTCTGCTAGGATCTGAGTGAGTAGTTCCAAGTTGAAACTCATTGTTAAACCATGTTGAAAAAGGGATTCTTAGTGCACCCAAAACTTAAATCTAAAAATATTAAATGAAAATAAACTACTTGCATAAATAAAAGCACTCATGCTGAAAAAAATAAAAAAACACTCTTCACAGTTGCGGAAATCAAACACACTTGCAGAAATTGAAATTCACACTTGCAGAATTTGAAAATCACACTTTGCATAAATGTAAACACACCCTACATGTCCTGACCCATATGAGGCCGACCCGTTACAGTATGTCGAATGATGCGTAGGCTGTTCCCCACGTCTTACAACCCTGTCACCTCGGTGTTAGGAACATGTCTAAACACACTTGCATAAATGTAAACACACCCTACATGCCTTGACTCATATGAGGCCGAGCCCATTACAGTATCTCGAAAGATGCGTAGGTTGTTCCCCACGTCTTACAACCCTGTCACCTTGGAGTTACGAACATGTCTAAACACACTTGCATGAAAAATCAAACTGAACTTCAATCCATCGTGCTTCCCCGGCAACGGCGCCAAAATGTTGGGTGAAACTATTGTCATTTAATTCCGTTGTAGTACTTGCCCAACCATTTAATTTTTCAATCCGAGGTTCGTAGGCTTACGAAGCACATGCACTATATATGCAGGACCGAAGTGGAACTAATCTAATCTAAATTACTGAAATCAAATTAATCTAGGAAGGCATTGAAACATTAACTATGAAAGCAGGAAATTGCATAAGAGAAAATCAATACAACATGTGAAGAGTTGAATGACAAACAACATATGTGAGCTCACAACAATAAAGCTATCTCAAATTACATTACAAGAATCAAATGATAAATCATGAAAGCATACAATAAAAGAATATGAATCACAGTTAAGAATCCCCTTCTCCTAATTACAAAACTATCTCTTAAAGCTAATCTAATGAAAATGAAGAGAGAGCACTCTCTTATATACATGAAGAAGATAACCATCTCATTCAACTACTCTCAACTACTTTCCCATTATTACAAGACATGATCCCTTTGAATCCTCCACACATCTCTCACATATCTTGAATAGGATATGCCAACCAAATCCTCCATGATCTTCTCCTTAGGAATAGGCTTGAATAATTATCTCCTTAATATGGTGGAGGAGATATTTGAGAAGTCTCTTGGAATTAATCCTTCACATATTTCCTACACATTACAAAGCTCACATATTCTTGAGATATATATATATAAAACATGTATATTTTCTAATATTTAATCATAAATTCACTTATAATACAAAAATGAATAAAGTGGAAAATAAGAAGGTGAAACCCAAATGTATTTATGAAAATGACATAATGAAAGGTTAATGGGATGATGAGATGTAAGGAATAGTGAAGGGAAAGGTGGATGGAAATACGACATTTCTAAGTCCCAACAACTGCGTAGAGAAATAACAGCCCCGAATGGAGCAGAAAAATGTTAATAATATCTATAAGAATAAAATAACAACTTCACAAGAGTGCGTGACTCCTCATATTGGTGCATATGAGATGGATCAGGTCATTTTGGATCTAGGATCTGATGCAAATGTGTTACCTCACTCTTATGAAGGACAATTTCATAGAGATCGAGAACATAGTCAACTTGGCCACGAAGGATATCTGGACCGACATGGAAGTGCAGTATAAATCTGGGTTCGAGGGAGTACAATCAGGTATCCAAGAGCTCAAAATGTAGGTGAGCGAGATACAAGAGAGCGTGTAGCAAGTGAGCCAGCTACAAGTGTGCATGACAACCTCAGGCCTGGGATAGATGAGTGCACGGCCCATCAGCACGGTGCTGCCATGCCCCTTGGATAGTCGCTTGCTTCAGATCCTCGCACTAGCCATGATGGTTGAGCCACCAACCTTGTGCACTTCCCTATGAGCATGTGGAGAAATTAGCATCGATTTCGATGTGCTACCAGGCAACAAGATTCACATGATCCACAACATGAAAGTGGATGAATTGTAGTACCGGGAGGCCCGTGCCTTCCACGCTGCCAACGAGTCTCAACAGAAAGCAGCAGTGCTGCAGCAGAAGCAACAAACAACAGAAGAGGCATGTCGCATCATTGAGGATCATCGTTTGGCCTTAGAAGCTATGATCGATCAAGTGTGGAGTGACCTACCAGAGGTCACTGTCCCTGCATCAGCCGCGCCAACAACAAAGTTAGAGGGCCTAGCCATTACACTTATGGCATCGCACACAGAAATACATACTGTACGAGTCGAGTTCGAGTAACATATTTCTAAGCTACATATGAAGCTCCAGCCTGAGACACCTCCAGAAGACAGAGCACAACACGCAACAGAGGTAAAGGTTGGAAGAAACAGTGTAGCATTCGCAGTGACCGAATGTGGAATGTTATTGGAAAGTTGTTAAGAATAACACGATGGTCTAGAAATTGAGGAATGAGCTTTGCATCAAAGAGGATCAGTTTACAGAGATTTGGATGGCGGCACCCACTTTTGTAACCACGCAAAGAGTTGCCAAATTGCATGAAGGAAAGGCAATTCAGACCAATATTGAAGACCTGCACCGCCGAGAGTAGCTATTGGAAACTAGGATGCAACCTTTGGCTGAGGAAGCCCAGCAGTTGTCGCAGAATCTTGATGGTGCCCTGAAAATCCTCCAGCAAACACATCGAAGCATCAATTTGGCATCTGAGAGGAGTCCGACAACAACAAAATTGGTCAATGAAGCGCAGAGTGTTGCCGTACAAAGCGTTGAAGTCATCTTGTCACTCTAGAGCTCTGTCAAAGCATTGAAAGTGAAGATGAATGCGACCACCCCACAGTGACTCGAAACGAGTCACGAGATTTTGTTGGGGGCTTGTTGGAGCGGGGTCCCCTCGGGTGAATTTTTGGGGTAATTTTGTCTAAGTTTTTTTGTACACACTACGCGCAAATAGTCAAAGGGGCTTTGGGGCAGGTCAAAGTCCCTTAATCATTGTAATGGGTTTAAAGGGAAAAAACATGAGTCAGAAACCATGGTTTGACACCATGGTATGTGCGTGTCTAGATAGTATAAATATGCAAGGATGAAGTCCAGAAAGGATATTTTATGATGCGATTTTTTGGTTAATGTTTTGATCTAAGTCTGGATTTGTCTGGGTAAAAAGGCTCCTGTTGGTTGTGTGCGCAGAGACCTAAGTCCTGGTTGTGTGCAGACTTTGCTAGCTATGTGCACAAAAGGATTGAATGTACTCGATTGATATATCTCTTAATAAAGAAGGAATTTTTGGCGAACCTAGATTCTTATGTGATTGCTTTTCTGTTATATGTTTTTTTATTGTGTATTTACTTTTGTTAATGGTTAATTTCATTTTTGCGCGAATATAATTTGATGTTAGATGAATAGATCTGATTGAATTATATTTAATTATTGTGTGCAAGATATATTGAAGTATTCTCTAATAATTTTTGAAGGGTTAGACTTGTTGACTGTGCATGTGTGCATGTGTTATATTATATTCACTAAGTCTGATTAGTTCCACTACATCAAAAGCTTCCTCAGGGTGCGAAAATGTGGTTCCAACACCCCCCCATACTGCTACGGGTAAGACTTTGATCTGTGCAAGCAGGTCATTGCCGAAAGGGCCAGTAGTTGGGGGAACCCTATTGCTAGTATTGTCACTTCAATGAGTTACCATCCTTATGTCAATGCTACTGCTCAAGCCATTCCATCTGTCGTTATCAGGTACAACCCCATTAGTATTCAGGCTCTCAGCAGTCCTACACTCTCTAGAGGAATTTAACCTGGGGGGGGAACTCCTATCACCTATCATGTTGGTCGACATGCTTTATATTTTCGGGTGAAACCTTACCACAGCCAACAACTGTTAAATAATGATCTTTATATTGGGGGACCTCAAGGTTGGTCAGGTAATTCTCCTGCCTATGACCCGTTCATTCAACTTCATAATCCATTTATATCTTCCCTTGATTTATCGTATTTTTTTTAGTTGACCAATGACCCCATTCGACATGATCCCTAGTGGCCACCTATGCCGACAAAATTTCCTTCTTATATCCCCAAATTTGAAGGAAATCTTGGAGAAAATTCATCCACTCACATCACCACATGTCACCTATGTTGTTCATCCGACTCTTTAGTGGATGATTCGATTAAATTATGATTGGTCCAACATACTTTAAATCGAGATGCTTCCAAATGGTACATCGAATCAGACACAACATCCTATAATGATTTTTCCTCAGCTCAAACCTTTTTGACACACTTTCAATTTTGTACGATGTATGATATATATTTTGATCTCTTGTCTAACTTTAAGAAAGATGATGCCACATTGATTTCTAATCATATCCATGAGTGGCATCATCGCAAGGGGTTGTTGAGAACCAATATTCCTAATGAGATATTGGGAAAACGGTTCATTCAATACTTAAGACCTCATATTTCCAAAGACATGTCTATGTTTAGAGTTATCACTAATGAGCAAGCTATCTTAGATACCCAACAACTAGATTTGATCTATTCATAGTTGGGTATGCTTTATAGTTGGGTATGTTATCTTAGATACCCAACAACTACCTAATGCTCCTAGGCCTTCCACTGACCCACTCAAACTGATCCTATCCCACACGCTGATGGTGTGATTGTGTTTGTTTCTGATTCTGTGAGCCAACTTGCTGCTCAACTTAGGAAATTTATTGTTACGTCGCAAGCCCCAACAAGTGATCCTAGCTCTACAAAATCACGTTCTTCTGATAATTCCATGGATAATATTATGGTGAAGTCCACAAAACCTAAGAACAACCAACAAACTGGTGGTAAAAATAAAAAGAATAATAAACAGAAAAAATCAACTCACTCAGGAAACTAAGCCAAACCCACAAAATCAGGGAGGGGGCATGACCGAACGTCATCATAAGATTAAGTCCCCTTGTAATATTTATCATGGTTGACATTTAAATCATGAGTACCCTTAGATAGATAAATTTTATGGACTTCTTTCACCACCACAAACTACTCAACAACCTGTTATTTTAACTCGTCCATTTCCAACACAAACTCAACAAAAAATGGTTGCACAACCTCCTCCACCTCCATAAAGGGGAAATGAGGGGCCATTTTTCAATCCAACCAAAATATTTATGTGAAAATAAGACATTGATGTGACCACACGAGCTAAATCATATGATGTTCCTAAGTCGAGTTCTTCTCCTAACAACTCACCCACTCCACCTTCTTCCACTGGACCTCTCACGTTAGATAAGCCTTTGGAACCTGTTTACCGCCAACCTACGTGTGTTTTTCATAATAAAGCACACAACCCCTCTACCCAGGCTACTCACCATTATAGTATTGTTGAATATATTTCCTAGGCTCCCTGTTCCATGTCTTCCTTGGAGGTTTTGCAAATTTTTCCTAAGCAACGCAAGGCCTTGTTTTCTACGATTAGTGTAGCAGATCCTTGTGACTCGAAACTCATCACATTCAATGTTGACAAGGATTCTATTTGACTCTCCCACTAGATTTTTTTCATATTACTATGCATATCTTTCATAATAATATTCATCGCACTTTAGTGGATGAAGGTTCCTCCACTTGTGCCATGTAAGCATCATGCTGGAAGGATCTCGACTCTCCAGCACTCGCCAAGTCCAATACCACTCTTCAACCATTTGATGGACATAACTCTGTGCCTAAGGGGGTTCTTCCCAATTTTTCCATTAAGTTAGGGGGAAAAATTATTTATGTGGATGTTGAAGTCATTGACGCCACCTTGGATTATAGCCTGCTCCTTGGCCATAATTGGTTCTATGCCATGACCATTATTGTCTCATATGTATTCTGTCTACTTTTCTTCCCTCATGAAGGAAATATTACTATTGTTGACCAACTTGACTATTGTGTTACATCAACCCAAATTTCCACTACGGGGACCGCAGTCCCACTTGTGGGAGATAACCTTAGTCAGTATGAGAGTATTGGTGTGACCTTGTTTAAAATATAATCTCTTATTCAGGTATTTCCTTAATTACCACCAACTAACAATCATTCCTCCTCTTCTAAATCTCTTATGCATATGATCTCTTCCCACACAAGTGGACCCCATGGACCTCCTAATACTTGGGTGGTGTCACCTAATCCTATGGAAGTTTATCAAGATAGTGAGCACCCTCTGCCACCTATTGTGGAAGATATTTCCTCTTCAGTAGTCCCATTAGTACCTCATGACGTTGGTAAGAAACTCCATCACAATATGGAATATGACTAGGTTCCTTTTCCCACACGAGTTTTCCTGCCACTTTTTCCACATGAATCCCTCAATGAAAAACCTCCCCGGCTAGTGAACTTGGAGGTCATGGATCTATCCACTAATAATCCTAGGGATATTATACCTCTCTCTGCCTCTAGTCTCCCCGATTCGATAAAGGTAGAGCTTAGCATCCAGAATATTGGAACAATTTAGGGGGAACCTCCTCGACCCTCCTTGGAAGTTCCACCCCTGGATCGAATCAAGTCTTGGGCTTCTACTACTAAAATTTCCAATGATTTGCCCATTTCATTTCCACCTATTGATGAGTATCATCTACCCTATTTATGTCTTCATCCACCATTATGTCCTCAGGTTAATTTTGAGAGCATGAATATGTTAGAATGTCCCTGGCATTGTCAATCTTTCTATATTGGTTAGTTTGATTTCCTTTAGCATGGCCCTGCATTGGTGAGCCATATGGTACCCTTACCCACCGTGGGTTCACGTAGACAAACCCTTGGCCTATGCCCAGATGTGGGCAGACTTTAGCATGACCTATTGGAATGTGTCGCACTTTTACATATTGTGCATATGAGTGTGATGCTTTCTAGATTTAAGGTTTGGTGTGTGATGCGAATATTTTTCATGCCTAATTTATGCCAAAAATCCCCAAAAATATATATAAAACTAAAAAAACCAAAAATATATTGTCTTGTTTTTACCGAATCCATGTTTATCTCTTTCATGATGTGATTTAACCATGGGTCTAGTATTTCTGGATGGTTTTTACAGGACAAGGTGGTGTTCCTATTTCAATATCCATTGGACCTTAGGTTAATTTCTCTTGAACTATCATATAGGGGTAGTTCATATGTCACCATAACCAATGCATTGTTGACAATCATTTCTATATTTATTATGCCTTTGGTCTGACCCTGACAAGTTGTGGCACTAGCTCTCACTTCTATGCACGTCATAGCTGGGCGGTAGAGCCTACATGATCATGGATACCCTAGCTAGCACCTCTTTTTTCGTATTGGTTTCCATGCAATCATTTTCATCTCTTTTTTGGAATCCCTCATTCTAACCTGCCATGACCTAGAATCTGAGCCTCATGTCCTCTTCTTCATCATATTTCTGGTTATACCCTAGCAATATTCACCACCTTATCACTTGTGATTTCCACTTCCTATCAGCCACTTTTTGCATGATGAGCCTTTGTTTCCTCATTCCATCATCATCATCATTTGCTTGGCCTACCATTCACTCTCACTCAATGTTTTACCCTTTCATTAGAGAAATCTTGAGATCTAAAATGGGCCTCTTAATAAAAATGTACAATCAAAAAAAACTTTATAAGAACTAATAAGATTCAAGATGATGATGTCAACCATCAGGGATGATTCACCATTTCTGGGGTAAAATATTAAAAGATTAAAAATAATAAAATAATAAAACTATTTTTCAACTTATCTACCTAAGGTTTTATTCGCATTTTGATAAGGAGTACTCATTGGATGAAAAAATTATTTCCTTATCCAATGAGTACCCATGTTGCATACTTTCTATGGACCTTGCTAGATAAAAAATGAAAAATACATGAAAAATCATGATTGCAATCACGTTTTTCAAGTATTTCTTATTTTTCGTGTATCAGGGTACATCGAATGTATATAACATGGGTACTCCTTGGATGAGGAGTCAAATTTTTCATCCAACGAGTGTTCCCGCTTGAAATTTGAGTAAACCCATAGGGAGATAAGTTGAAAATACGAGTTGAAAAAATAGTTTTTTGTTTTTTCCCTCTAAAATTTGATGATGTAATCTAATATGATTTTATTATTTCCACTTTATTTTACAATTTCCTTAGGAGGCCCATTTTAGACCTCAAAATTCCTGTAATGCTTGGATTAACCATTGTGATCAGCAGTTCTATTAGCCAGCCTCTTGTCCTCTTTATGTCACAAGCAGTTCCATCATGATTGGAATTAGTTGTTATATTTTATACCACTCGTTCCTTTAAGAGGAGTTTTCTTTAAGCTCTTTTCAAACTCCTTAAAATAGGAAATATTTTCAAGTGAACTTGTCTCCTTCACGCTTTTTAAATTACTTGAAGGTTTTTCTACCCAATATAAGTTTAACCCTTTTCCAGACTAGGATAGACTAATTACAAAAAAAGAAATACTCTAGTCTATTATGGCTACAAGATTCTCCCTTGTATACTTGTATTTTTGTCTTGTGTTTGGGGGACTAAATTTACAAAAATAGAACTTTTAAAAAGAGAAAGGGAAGGGAACATTCATTTTCATTAGTCATCAAAAGTCGACGTCAATTGTGTCACCCTTGAACACGACACCTATATCTTTCATTATATTACATTTGGGTTTTAGCTTTCCTCGGAGTCGTGCCATACAAACAAGTATGTCTACTCCTTCGGGTGGTTACTCTTCCAGCCATATGGATCATTCATCAATGCCTCATACGACATTGCATGATATCACATGGTGCTCATTAGTCATGTTTTCGAGTCACTCTTGTGTCATTCCTCTATGTTTTCAAGGGAAGTATCAACCTGTGTCGACCATCTGCAGTAGCCTGTTGACCTTTTTTAGTTGACTATCCTTGTGTTAGTTATACTTCATTGTTTCATGACTTCATCCATACACTACAGCATCCTAGTTTTCTCTATGCCGATTGATGGTGGGTACACCAAGGCCCTCTTTTTATGGATTTTCTCGTATCGACTTCAACTCATTATCTAGGAGCTTGATCTAGGAACCAGTAGTACGTTGGAGCTTGTGGAATTTAGTGGCAAGATTCCTCGCAATCGAAAGAGGGTTTACATCATTGGCTCTTGATTGGTTGATTTCACTAGTGTTCTGCGTAAACACATATATTCACACTTCATGGACTATGCTAGGTACCTTGGGATCCCTTTTAATCATCGGTTGATTCCTCGTGTCTGTTACTTGTTTACCTCTCTGGATGGTAATAAAATGATTTCTACCATGCTCAACATCAGCTCATATATTCGCATGATGTATATTCATACCATCAAGGTTATGTCAAAAACCCTAGGTTAGGGACATCTCACTCTTATATAGAATCCTTCTCAAGATGCATTGGAGTTATGTATCATTCATGTATTTTGAGGACTATCTTGAGACACTTCTCTGTCTTTCATGTGTCCATAGTCCTACTAATTTATACTCTGACATAGATCCACCATGTATTTTCTAGTTGATATGCTTTATCTGTTGAGTCACATGAATCCACTATGTATCTCTTCATGGCCATGTTCTAGCATTTCATGTCATGGATCTATAGTGTACGTTTAGGAAACCATGTTCAGTATTAATTTTGACCAAGCATGGATATGTCCTCCTTGGGGATATTATCAGCACATATGAGACTTCATATTTGGTGTCTTCCTATATGAATTCTTGCCTTTATCTTCTCCCTTCTATTTTTACCTCTGAGCTCTATTATAATGCATTTCAGCCATCAATTACTAGTCTTACATCATGCATTAGGGGGAATATGTTATCAACATCTTTTGATCCTTAGGGTTAGCACTTATGAGTCATTATGTTTATTGATCTTTTTCCAGACCATGACCACAATGTTTCCTAGTTTATGCCCCAACCGCATGGACCCCATCTTGTGCATGCGGTTGGAACCTTTCAACCACACTGAGGACACCATGTACATGCGGGTATAGCCTAAACTTCATTGTTTTGAGTGTGCGGTCTGGGGACTTGTTCTAGAGATGTGTGGTTCCTAGGAGATCAGTTTGAATCATCACTTTATCCTATCTATTTGAGCTTGCTAGGACTCATTATTGAGAAGCTTCTGTAACATTTTTTTGTCCTAAGCATCTACATTCATCCTCTTGGGAGTCATCTTCTTGCTATTTATACTAGGACATATTAGAGGGCGAGGCTAGTTTTTTTATACCCATAGTTTTGGAGACTGAGCTTTAGAAAGTCTATGCTGCCATTGTGATTCAAATTTGATAATTTCATGCTATTTATACTTTCTTCATTATAGTGGGGAGACTCTGTTAAAATGAGAGGTGAACCAAAGCTTGAGGTGTATTGATGTACTTTCACTTATATGGTTAATACAAATCTATGTTCATTCCCCCTATGTTAGTTTTTTAGAACTTATATGTGTGATTTCTAGATGTTTTGAGTTAACGATCTTATGCGAAAGATCACTTGTCATCTTTGTCTGGTTATGTTTATTTGCAGGATTTGGATTGGGAGAAAACGAAAGAGATCGCTTGATCGGAGAGTAAGGCTTCTGCATCATGTCCAAAACCCTTCACCGACCAGCGAGGAGAAAATTTACTTGCTCATACTTTTATATCATGAGAAATTTCATTGAAACTGCATGCATGGCCATATGGATTGGGGATTTGTATTGGATTTTCATAGCCATTCTCTTCTGCTGATTAGTGATCTCAATCATGCATGAGATCGTAGATCAATAGCTCCTTGCATGAAAAATTCAAAAAAACAATTGTAACCTACAAAATTTGAGTGTCCCAAAGGTTTTCTACGGCACTAAATATAGTTATGCATTCAAAAACTCATTTTAAACAATGAAAATTCACAATATATCAAAATATTCTATAACCAGATTCCAACCAAAAGAAAAATAACATGGATTAGTTAGACTATACCTTATACATAATATTAATGTCCATAAATATTCAAAAACCTATATAGGCATCCAAAATCATTGTCCTACTAAGCATCTTCTGAGAAGAGGACAAACAGATTGCTAATGGCCAAGTCCACAACTTTACGAACATTAGAGGAAATTTCGTCATAAAAGTGCCCATGAAATTTTAATGTAATTTCCATATCATAATATGCAAACCAATCAAAATCCTTTAAACTTAAAAATAGGTACATGTAAATATTTTGGAGGGAAAAGAATAAAAACTATCATTTTTTAATTGTATTTTTCGCTTATCTCCTTATGCGTTTACACAAATTTCAAGTGTAGATAGTATTTGGATGCGGAATTAAATTCCACATCCAAGAGTACCCATTATGCATACTTTTTAAAATACCCACATAAATAAAAATTGAACATACATTAAGAAAGTGTCTTAAACCCATTTTTTAATTTATCTTCAATTTTTATCAATGTGGGTCTTTTCAAAAGTATGCATAATGGGTATTCATTGGAAGTGGAATTTAATTTCGCATAATATGCTTTCTTAATGTATATTAATTTTTTTATCAATGTGGGCATTTTCAAAAGTATGCATAATGGGTACTTGTTGGATGTGGAATTTAATTATGCATCCAATGAGTGCCTACACTTGAAATTTGAGTAAAACCTATAAGGAGATAAGTCAAAAATACAATTAAAAAAAAAAAATAGTTTTCTTCTTTTCCCTCCAAAATTCATAACTCTTATTTTATTATTTTAACTATTATTTTATTAGTTTTCCTTAGGAGTCCACTTTTAGGTTGAAATTTCCTCTAATGAGAAAGTGAGGTTCTTCTCACTCCTCATGGGGATTTAAACATTTTCATTTTTTAATATTATGTTGTCATTGATGTCGAATATAGGGGGAGACCGAGAATGCAAAGTTAGAGGGAGACCAAGATGGATACCCAACTAAAGATTAGGGAGTACTACAATATTGTTGCAAAATTGACTAAGGGTTACCATCAATGACAAAGGGGGAGACTGTTGGAAATATTATTTTCATTGATGTCAAAGACAGGGGGATACTTATACAAAGTCCAATATAAATATTTTAATATGAATATTGTTGGAAATATTGTTTGGATGCCTAGTCTTTTCATTGATGTCAGTTTTGGATACCCTATATTTGCATGAATTTTACTCTAAATACCTATAAGATCAAATGGGAGCATTGAAATATGATTCAAATATTAATCCAATACATTTCAAATAATATATCGCACACCCTCTAGCTCTATAGGAATGAGGAGATATGAAAGATTATATCAAGTTAGTCCAACTAGAAACTAAAGATTGGCCCAACTAGTTTTACAAGTTAGCCCCATAATGATTGTAGAAACAAAATAAATAAAGGATAGATTAATGCATTTGAATACCATTCAAGCAAAAAATATCCGAGGTGCACAAAAAAAGATGGGGAATACTCTTGGATTCTTAAATATGGAGAAAATATGTGATTTGTGGGGTGAACGAGTCATATTGGAATTTTTACTATATTTTTTCTTTTGGGATGTTTTATATTGTGATACTTGGAGGAGATATAGGGGATATATTTGTGTACATGTAGCAGAAATTTGAAATTTTAGTTTTATGTATTTCAAATATGTGATGTGAGGAAGTTAGGGTTCATGAATTCTCCTGAAATTTGCTTCAAATAGGTTAAATTCGAATTTTCACTATATAATATTTTTCACGAGATGTTTCAAACTATGAAATATAGAGGAGACAAAAGAGAGATATATAGGTACCTTTGATAGTAATTTTAGGACTTAGTTCACTATAACTTTGGAGATGTGGCTATAAGGAAGTTAGAGTTCCTAAATGCTCCTCAAATATGATTCCAAGAGGTTATCCTAGAAGTTTTACTATAACATGTCTTATAATATGTTTCAAACAATTAATTCTAGAGGAGACAAAAGAGAGATTTATTATGTACCTATTGTTGAAATTTCAGTCCTTGGTTTGCTACAATTTTGAAGATATGCTCTAAGGAAATTAGGGTTCCTGAATTCTCTTCAAATATGCTTCAAACATGTTAGCTTGGAATTTTCATTATAACTCTTTTTTATGAGATGTTTCAGACTATAAAGTAGGTTGGTGCCTATGAATATCTTGCAACAAAGGGGATTGGTGTATCATATAGGTTAGTACCTACAAAACTTGTAGATGAATGAACTTGTTTCTCCTGTTTATTGATGCCTGCAAATATTGCAATAGAGGGGATTGGTGCCTTTTGTAGGTTTATGCATTACAATTTTTCAACAGGGGAGATTAGTGTCTCTTATAGGTTAGTGCCTACAAATATTGTAGCAGGGGGATTAATGTATCTTGTACATTGGTGCCTACGAATATTGTAGTAAGAGGATTTATGTCACATGTAATTTGGTTCCTACAAAGTATATAATAGTAGGTTGGTGTCTGCAAATTTCTATCAAGAGGTTACTTTTGAAAAATATATGTTATAAAGAAATTTTAATTTATATATCTTGTTCCATATGTGATATATTTTGGTTTTGATTCATCAACATTTAAATAAGTAATGAATTGTCTTATATTGATTCACCCCCCATCTCTCAGTATAAGTGTGAATCCAAAATTCACTCTTCATACTCCTAGCCTTACACATAGAGAGGCCATCTTGATGGATTATTTCTTAGTGGAAACAAGGTCCTTGGCTAAGGAAATACCTCATAGTATTCTCATCACCAAGTAGGGATACAACACAATAGTTCCATCTCACAATTTACCTAACAAATGCCCTACATACTAACAAAATACATAAAGGGATCAATTCAACTTATACGTTATAGTTTATAGGATCCATGCATATTATATTATCACATGTAACATAATTAAAAGAATACCCGTGTATGAAACATTATAATTTAAAGGATTCATGCATCTTACATTTATCATAGGTAACAAAATTTAAAGAATACCCATGTATGTAAAATTCATTTGAGAAATAACAGGTAGGATACGAGAAACATTACACATTATTCTAGATCATCAACATAAACATACTCAATAACTCATCATGACAACATTGATGAAGATTTGAACCTATAAATCAATTTCATTACAGAGAAATAAATACAATTTTTCAAGTCACTTAAGCTTTATTAGAAACTAAATAAGGAAGACCTACTTTTCACCCAAAAATAGGCTCAGCTTCATTGCAGTTTTCTTACAGTTGGCCACCCTTGAGCTAGATCCAATGCACTAAGTAGAAGACTCACTTAGGGATTAACAAAGTTCAAAACATAGTAGAGAATCATGATGGCCACTCTCCTTCACACACATAAATTAGTATGTTTCCTTTCGACCACTGAATTGGGGCTTATAAACAACTCACATTGTTTCTAAAATGTCTTGCATAGGATAAAGGGATTACTTATCTAATCCAAAAGTACCTTGATATATATACCCTTTCTTGGTTCTTTCATACATGATCTAAGTTGATTTTGGTGGCCACCCACCTATTCCACTTGGACCCCCAACATTTTTTTCTATCAGTTTCCTATTTTTCAACACAATTTCCTATTTCAATAGTTTCTATTTTTAGTAGTTTTTAGGTCATGAACTTTCAGAGTCATTTTGAAGCTGTAAACGACATTTTTTGGAGAAACAGGAAAAAATGGGTCAAAAATAAATGTTTTCAGTCGAAAGTTACTGTCCCCATATATACCTTTATAAAGGGTTATCATGTGCACCAAAGGGAGATTGTATGCCAAAGTTACGACCCCCGGAAGTTGATTTTCCAACTAACCCATTAGGGCCTATAACTTTTGGCACTTCATATCCTAGGGTTAGGTTTTTTCTTGTTTCATGTTTCTCATTGTTTCTTCATGATAAAAATTCCTCTGAGCCTCATTGTAACACAATTCATAAGGCATGTATTTTTCACATCTCTTCTTAGAGATGAGCTACCATCGCCCGAGCTAGTTTGTTTTCATTTTTCATGTAAATTATTTTTTAATGTTTACTATTTGTTAAGTGAAGTTTAGTTTCACACTATCTCTCTTTTTTTCCGTTTTAAATCTGTATTTCATTTCATTCCTTCATAAATTTGGATCAATGGTATCATAGTGGTCTAATATTTCTCTATTTTTCCGTACATGTCCCCAACTAGGTCAAGGTATAAGGAGTTGGGACTCGAACTAATTGAACCCTTACAAGCTCTTCCTCTCTGACCACAACGACCTCTCATGGTGGAAGAAAAGAAACACAAGGTAGCAGGAGATCCTATCAAATTGTTGCTTGAATAATCCCTTGAGTGAAAAAGGAAAAAGATGATGGATAATTTTTCCCAGATCCTTTTTTGGATAAAAATGGGTGACATATCTTCATCCAACAATCACTTTGGAGGCGATGCCCTTTTTAAGGTACAAGTTAATTTTTATATTCCCATATTTGAAGGCCTGATAGATGTAGATGCTCTAGATAAATGGTTAAATCTAGTGGAACGATATTTTTTATCTATAATTTTTTAGATTGATAAAATATTACTTTTGCACTCCTTAAAGTTCCCCCCCATATCACGAGTTGGTTGGAAACTTACTGTGAGCAAAGGGCCGAGGAAGAATCCTTACTATTTTAGCCACACTATCTTGGGACTCTTTTCAATATTTTGTTAAGGAACAACATTACCCTATTGGGAGCTATGAACAAAAGTACATAAAATGGACCACGCTACGATAATAAAGTGATCTAAATATGGGAAAGCTAGTTATTGCTATGCTAGCTCCCTCATCATTATTAAAAATGTGTGTTTAGGATCGTCTCAAGTTAACCAATTGTGAAGGGTTTTATGTGTTTTTGATGATCAAATTATGAGTTAAATAGCTTTTAAAAACTCATGTACGAAAAATTAAATGCAAATAAATAACAAACAACAATCACATAATACCATGGATGATAATAGAGTTCACCCCTCTTGGGCTACATCTCCATGTACCTACTTCAACTAGCTAGGCCCTCTTGGGATTAAGAGTCAAATGTATTATTACAGGCACCTGTAGTGCTCCAATGGATTTTCAACCTTCTCCATTGGATTCAAAAATTCCAAATATCCCTAAAATGACTATTCAATCTCTGAAATTGGTTTCCAGCTGATCTAGGCTTGACCTCCCATCCTGGTGGCCATGGGCTTGTTTAATCTCAAAAGTGAAAAAAAACACTTTCATAAGTGCTCCAATGCCTCTGAAAACTATACCATTTTCTTCAAAGCATCAAATACATCTAAAAATGACTCTTCTTGAGCCAGTATTGGTCTTCAGCTAATCTAGGCATGGCCTTCCCTCCTAGTGGCCCTTAGCTCCAAAATTCTTCAAGGTGACAAAAACCTTTTGTATAATTTCTCCGCTATCTCTGCAAGCTATTCCAATGTATTTATAGCATGCCAATCTTCTAGGTATGACTCTTCCTGAGCCAAAATTGGTCAAAAAATTTTCCTAGTAAACTACCTCTAAAACTAGAGAGACTCTAGTTAGCTCCAACAATTCTGGAGGTGGCGTTGGATTTGGAGGTACTACAAAAATTTCTACCAACTTAACATGCATTTAATTAATGCCTAATCCGTGATTAATGTGGATAAGATGTGCACTAAGTTTTTTTTTTTGAGTGCTTGTGCGAGGTCATGTGGAGCGGTCACGTGAGGAGGAGGGTTGGCCCACGAGCTGGCCCCCTCCCTTCGGCCATCGGTAATTTGCATGCACTTTACCTAAATTTTGGTGGCCATCATATAACAAGTACTACCCATGGCCCATTGGTATGGCACGGGGTTATGTGGAGGGAGGTCAAGGGTTCGACTCAGACCTTTGCTCCTTGACATATATATTTTTCCCATATTAATATACGCCCAAATTTAATACATTGCTCCGAACCATATTAAATTGCGCCATATAAAAAAAAAATGAACTTTGCATATGTGCGCTCTGATCCATTGTATTACCCAAACTATGGATATAAATATATTTGTGAACTTTAATAACTGCGTCATCAGTTCCAAAACTTAGGATAAAATAAAAATGCGCTCTCGTACTTTAGGATTGTAAAAAATATGCCACCATAAAAATTAATCCAAACACGTTAGGATCATTAAAATTAATCCAACCTTAGCATTGAAATTCGAACCGTAGGAGCAGATTTCCATAATAATAAAAAAATCGAATTCAACCTTAGGAGGACATTGCGCAATTTCACCTTCTCAAACCCAAATTGGTGAATCCTCTAGTGATACTTGTCACTATCCCATTGGGAAAAAAATGGATAATATTCCCTGAATATACCTAGAATGTTGACTGGGCTGCCATGTCATCAACCTGTCAGTGTTCTGCAATTTAAAAAAAAAAAATCATGTTCTGAACGGCGATCAGCAGGCTATAACTTCTTCATCTGAACTCGGTTTTCGACGAAATGATTTGCATTGGATTCCTAGCGACGAGTCGGTCACTGTCATTCTAGTTTGGTGCAATTATGAACATTTTGAATTTTGAGAAAATTTTTGCCCCTAATACAGATTTCGATCACTCCTTCCCACTCACATGCTTTTCGACCCACAAAATATGGTTATCTCATGAGAGTTGAATATTATTTTGTTTCCCAAATTTTATCATCTTTATTCTAATTAGAAAAATCGCCATGAAAACCACTTGGGTTCACTAACATGCCTTGCCTTGCAAATGACTTGGCTCTTCAACCATTGTTCTCCTTTTGTTGCTGACCCAATCCAACACATGTTGGTTGCTTGTTGACTGATATAGCACTTTTTTGTACCAAATCGATTCCTCATTGCTTGGAAATTTAACTAATTTCCTTCCCACTGAGAATCATGTTCCTCCTTTGCACAAACTTGCATTCGATGCAAGCTTCTCCTTGGAAACCACTTTTCCAAATTAAGCCCATCTGAGTGAACTACAGCAATGAGTTCGAACACCAGTAATAACAAGAAAATAAATGACCATTCTTTTACCTCCACGGTTCCAAATTCCACATCTGGAATAATGCATTCGCCATCTCCTTCTCTTCTTGGCATCAACACATAAAATGGTCTACAATGGCTACAAAAAAAAAATTGACATCTTATCACAAACACAACAATCAATCTGAAAACAAATTATGCCAGAAACATAACTTGACGAAATATCCTCTTGCTCCTTCAAAGCAACAAATTTCACATCATGTGAACATCACCATGTACTCTTACATCTTGGTGTCAAAACTCATCAACCAAACACAAGTCAACAAAACATGCCTCTTCAAACGATTGACTCTCAAGTCAAGCATAAGCATGTGTAATAATTTGAAGATAATTTTCCCAAAAAAAAATGAATTTCACATTTGATGAAACACTTCGTCAACATCTTCTTTTCATCTTGGGAGACAAAATTGACTCTTCCAAGTCGATATGACATGCATGTAACACAAAATCGACCAACAAGTTGACACTCATGCATGTGCAAATTATCAACACTCTCAAGTTGACAACATACATGTTAAACAAAGAAATCAACCAACACAAGTCAATTATTCATGCATGTTCAAGCACAATGAAACCATCAAAATTCCATTGTTCATACACATGAAATCTCATGCCTGTATACAATTCTTCAACTCTCTCACAGGTACAATCATAAGTACAAGAACCCCATTCATATGTACATGTACTTAAAGAGCCGAAATGAAAAAATTTTGATGCAATAAATTGAGTCAACGTACTCCACTTTCAAACACCTTCTTGGCGTAAACATGCAACATTCATTGTAGAGATAAAAGAACAAACCATTTCGGTGGTGCTTCTTTTAGTTGCACTTCATCCTGTGAATCATCATGACCCACATCAATTATGGAATATTCTTTTCCATTCTTTCCATTCTCTTTCTCCACCTTCTTCAAATGTCGTGGATGACTTTTTGGATACAAATTCCAACACTTGTCTACAATATGACCTTGCTTATGGCAATGAGTGCAAAACAATTGCATCTTCTTTTCAACATGGTTTTCTTTGTCCAATGGACCTCTGGCTTGATGCCTCCTTTGCTTTAAAATTTTCCAGTGCATGGCTATCTTCTTCCAATATCTTGAAACATTATGGTTATCCAAACCAGAAAAGGAACATACAAACTCTCTCCAAATCCTATGTGATAATTTTCCATGTTTATCATAATCAAAATCAACTTGATTAAAATCAGATTTATACCTTCAACATTCACCTTTGTCGCCTTCTTGAGGAGGTGAATTTGATTATGTAGTGGCTCTCTTTAGAATACCAAAAATGCATTCAATGAATTTAGAGTTTTCAACATTCTCTTGTTCACCATTCTCATCAGTTGCATGCTTATGAGCACCTTCTTGCAAAGTGGTTGTAAAAATTTTGCATTCCTCATGAACACAATCTTCACAAGCTTGAGGTAATGAACATGAAATTAAAGTCCTTATTGGAACACCTTCATGTGCCTCCTTGGCTTTAGAGCTTTATTCTTCATGTTGTCCATAACCAAGACCCAAATACTTAGGCCTTTCCTCAACAACAATTGGCTCAACTATGCCTTTTGCATGTTTTCCCAATCCTTTAACTTCAAAGCGCATCTTCATCAATAATTTGGACCCTATTCCTCTACTATGTCTTTGGAAAGCACCTAGACATTCATTTTGAGAGGAAATTGAAGATAAAATTGCATTTCATATCCATTTTTCATGCACATACATGGCTAAGGCTTCCTTGGCATCATGGAGCTAAGTCTCCACCTCATGCATCCTTTCAAGAAACTCTTGCTTCTCCTCCTTCATGGAAATCAACTTCTCTTGAAGCATAATGCTCTCCCTCGTATCTTCATACTTCTCTTGCATCATATCAATCATGATGTAGAGCTTTTGTAACATCTCTTTATCAAAGAGTTTTTATAAGGAAGATGGATTAGAAACATTGCTTAATGAAGTTGCCATCACACCTGCAATGAATAAAAATCTTCTTTGTTGTGATTTGAGAACTGAGCTCTCAATCTTGACCTTCTCCTTCACACATAAACTTGCACACAGTTAAATTCTCCTTGCACAAATTCAAAAACCAATAGCTAATTCTTCTAGCTAACCTTGGCTAAAATGAGCTAAACTTTTCTCTTATACCAACTTGATCTAAATATGGGAAAACTAGTTATTGTTATGCTAGCTCCCTCATCAATATTAAAAATGTGTGTTTAGGATCATCTCAAGTTAACCAATTGTGAAGGGATTTATGTGTCAAGTTTTATGTGTTTTTGATGATCAAATTATGAGCTAAATAGATTTTAAAAACTCATGTAAATCAAATGAAATGCATATAAATAACACATAGCAATCACATAATACCATGGATGATAATGGAGTTCACCCCTCCTCGGCTACATCTCCATGGACCTGATTCAACTAGCTAGGCCCTCTTGGGATTAAGAGTCTAATGTCTGATTACAAGAACTTTTAGTGCTCCAATAGATTTCCAACCTGCTCCATTGGCTTCAAAAAACACAAATACCCCTAAAATGACTATTCAATCTCTGAAATTGGTTTCCAACTGATCTAGGCTTGACCTCCCATCCTAGTGGCCATGCGTTTCTTTAATCTACAAAGTGGCAAGAACACTTTTAGAAGTGATCCAACGCCTCTACAAACTATACCACTATTGTCATAGCATAAAAATCATATAAAAATGACTCTTCTTGAGCCAATATTGGTCTTCAGCTGATCTAGACATGGCCTTCGCTCCTGGTGGCCCTGAGCTTCAAAATTCTTCAAGGTGACAAAAAACTCTGTAGAATTTCTCCTCTGCCTTTGCAAGTTGTTCCAATGAATTAATAGCATGCCCATATGCTAGGAATGACTCTTCCTGAGCCAAAATTGGTCGAACATTTCTCTATAAAGGAATCATTCAATTTTGCCTAGTAATTGCCTCTAAAACTAGAGAGGCTCCAATTAGCTCCGACAATTCTGGAGCTGGCACCGGATTTGGAGGTGCTACCAAAATTTCTGCCAACTTAAAATGCAGTTAATTAATTCCTAATCTGTGATTAATGTGGATAAGATGCGCACTAAGCGCGTTTTGTTTGAGCGCTTGTGGGAGGTCATGTAGAGCGGTCACGTGAGGAGGAGGGTTGGACCCATCCCTTCCGCCATTGGTGATCTGCATGCTCTTTAAATAAATTTTGGTGGCCATCATATAACAAGTACTACCTGTGGCCCAGTGGTAGGGCACGAGGTTATGTGGACGGAGGTCAAGGGTTCGACCCCGACCTCCGCTCCTTGTCATATATATTTTGCCCATGTCAATATAAGCCCCACTTTAATACATTGCTCCAAACCATATTAAATTGCGCCATATAACATACATTTGAACTTTTCATATATGCGCTTTGAACCATTGTATTATCCAAACTTTGGATATAAATATATTTGCGAACTTTAATAACTGTGTCATCAGTTCCAAACCTTAGAATAAAATAACAATGCGCTCTCAGAATTTAGGATTATAAAAAATATGCCACCATAAAAATTAATCCAACCACCTTAGGATCATTAAAATTAATCCAACCTTAGCATTGAAATTCAAACCTTAGGATCAGATTTCCATAATAAAAAAAAAAAGTCAAATTCAACCTTAAGAGGACCTTAGGAGGACATTGGGCAATTTCACCTTCTCAAACCCAAACTGGAAAATCCTGCAGTGATGCTTGTCATAGTCCCATTGGGAAAAAACTAGAGAATATTCCCTAGTTATACTTGGAATGCTAACTGGGTTGCCATGTCATCAACCTGTCGTTGTTCTGCAATTTTTTTTTTTTAAATGTCTGTTCTGAACAACGATCAGCAGGTTATAAATTTTTCATCTGAACTCAGTTTTAGATGAAACGATTTGTGTTGGATTCCAGGTGATGGGTCAGTCGCTATCGTTCTGGTTTGGTGCAATTCTAAGCACTTTGAATTTTGAGAAAAAATTTTCCCCTAATCCAGATTATGATCACTCGTTCCAACTGACATGCTTTTGGACCCACAAAAGTTGGTTATCTCATGAGAGCTAAATACTCTTATGTTTCCCAAGTTCTATCATCTTGATTCTACTTGGAAAAATATCCATGACAACCACTTGGGTTCACTGACATTCCTTGCCTTGCAAATGGCTTGGCTCTTCAACCAATGTTCTCCTTTTGTTGCTGACCCAATCCAACACTTGTTGGCTGCTAGTTGACTAATATAACACTTTGTTGTACTAAATCGATTCCTCAGTGCTAGGAAAACTAATTGATTGCCTTCCCATTGAAAATCATGTTCCTCCTTTGCACGAACTTTCATTCGATGCAAGCTTCTCCTTGGAAACTACTTTTCAAAATTAATCCCATCTGAGTGAACTACAGCAATGAGTTCCAACATCAATAATAACAAGAAAATAAATGACAATTATTTTACCTCCACAGTTCCAAATTCCACATATGGAATAATGCATTCACCATCTCCTTCTCTTCTTGGCGTCAACACATAAAATGGTCTACAATGGCTACAAACATTTTTTGACATCTTGTCACAAACACAACCATCAATTTGAAAACACATCATGCCAGAAACATAACTTGAAAACATATCTTCTTGCTTCTTCAAAGCAACAAATTTCACATCATGTTAACATCACCATGTACTCTTATAGCTTTGTGTCAAAACTCATTGACCAAACACAAGTCGACAAAACATGCCTCTTCAAACGATTGACTCTCAAGTCAAGCATAAGCATGTGTAATAATTTGAAGATTATTTTCTAAAAACAAAATGAATTTCACATTTCATGAAACACTTCATCAAGATCTCCTTTTCATCTTGGGAGACAAAATTAACTCTTCCAAGTCTATATGACATGCATGTAACACACAATCGACCAACACAAATCGGCAATCATGCATGTGCAAATGATCAACATTGTTAAACAAAGCAATCAACCAACACAAGTCAATTACTCATGCATGTTCAAGCACAATGAAACCATCAAAATTCCACTATTCATATACACGAAATCTCATGCATGTATACAATTCTTCAACTCTCTCATAAGTACAATAATAAGTACAAGAACCCCATTCATATGTACATGTACTTAAAGAGCTTAAATGTACAAATTTTTTTGCAATAAAGTGAGTCAACATACTCCACTTTCAAACACCTTCTTGGGGTAAACATGCAACATGCATTGTAGAGATAAAAGAACAAACCATTTCGGTGGCACTTCTTTCAGCGGCACTTCATCATGTGAATCATCCTGGCGCACATCAATTATGGAATCTTATTTTCCATTCTTGCCATTCTCTTTCTCCACCTTCTTCAAATATCGTGGATGACTTATAGGATACAAAGTACAACACTTGTCTACAATATGACCTTGCTTATGGTAATGAGTGCAAAACAATTGCATCTTATTTTCAACATGGTTTGCTTTGTCCAATGGACCTTTGTCTTGTTGCCTCCTTTTCTTTAAAAGTTTCTTGTGCATGGTTATCTTCTTCCAAAATCTTCAAATATTATGGTTATCCAAACCAAAAAAGGAACATGAAAACTTTCTCCAAATATTGTGTGAGAATTTTCCATGTTTACCATAATCAAAAGAAACTTGATTAAAATCAGATTTATACCTTGAATACTCATCTTTTTCGCCTTATTGAGGAGGTGAATTTAATGAGGTGGTGGCCCTCTTCAGAATACCAACAATTCATTCAATTAATTTATAGCTTTCAACATCCTCTTGTTCCCCATTCTCATTAGTTGCATGCTTATGAGCACCTTCTAGCAAAGTGGGTGTAAAACTTTTGCATTCCTCATGAACATGATATTCACAAGATTTAGGTAATGAACATGAAATGAAAGTCCTTATTGGAACACCTTCATGTGCCTCCTTGGATTTACACCTTTCTCCATCATGTTGTCCATAACCAAGACCCAAATACTTAGGCCTTTCCTCAACAACAATTGGCTCAACTATGCCTTGTGCATGTTTACCAAATCCTTTACCTTCATAGCCCATATTCATCAATAATTTGGACCCTATTCCTCTTGTGTGTCTTTCAAAAGCACCTAGACATTCATTTTGAGAGTAAATTGAATATAAACTTGAATTGCATACCTCTTTTTCATGCACATATATGGCTAAGGATTCCTTGGCATCATCGAGTTGAGTCTCCATCTCATGCATCCTTTCAAGAAGCTCTTGCTTCTCCTCCTTCATGGCAATAAACTTCTCTTGAAGCATAATGCTCTCCCTCTTACCTTATTACTTCTCTTGCATCATATCAATCATGATGTAGAGCTTCGGTAACATCTCTTTATCAAAGAGTTTTTCTAAGGAAGATGGATTAGAAACATTGCTTAATGAAGTTTCCATCACACTTGCAATGCATACAAAGCTTCTTTGTTGTGATTTGAGAACTGAGCTCTCAATCTTGACCTTCTCCTTCACACATAAACTTACACACAGTTAAATTCTCCTTGCACAAATTCAAAAAACAATAGCTAATTCTTCTAGCTAACCTTAGTTAAAATGATCTAAACTTTACTCTGATACCAACTTTATCTGAATATGGGAAAACTATTTATTGCTATGCTAGCTCCCTCATCAGTATTAAAAAAGTGTGTTTAGGATCTTCTCAAGTTAACCAATTGTGAAGGGCTTTATGTGTCTAGTTTTATGTGTTTTTTATGATCAAATTATGAGTTAAATATCTTTTACAAACTCATGTACAAAAAATGAAATGCAGAGAAATAACACACAGCAATCACATAATACCATGGATGATAATGGAGTTCACCCCTCCTGGGCTACATATACATGGACCTGCTTCAACTAGCTAGGCCCTCTTGGGATTAAGAGTCAAATGTTTGATTACAAGCGCCTATAGTGCTCCAATGGATTTTCAACCTACTCCATTGGCTTCAGAAAATCCAAACACCCCTAAAATAACTATTCAATCTTTGAAATTGATTTCCAGATGATCTAGGCTTGACCTCCCATCCTGGTGGCCATGGCCTTTTTTAATCTCCAAAGTGAAAAAAACACTTTCATAAGTGCTCCAACACCTCTAAAAATTATACCACTGTGTTCATATCATCAAATACATCAAAAAATGACTCTTCTTGAGCCAATATTTCTCTTCAGCTGATCTGAACATGGCCTTCCCTCTTGGTGGCCCTGAGCTTCAAAATTCTTCAAGGTGACAAAAAAATTTCTATAATTGATCTTCTATCTTTAGAATATATTCCAATAGATTCAGAGAATGCCAATATTCTAGTAATGACTCTTCCTGAGCCAAAATTGGTCGAAAATTGCTGTAGATAGGCCTCATTCAATTTTGCCTAGTAAACTACCTCTAAAACTGGAGACTCCAATTAGCTTCGACAATTCTAGAGGTGGTGCCAGATTTGGAGGTGCTGCCAAAATTTCTGCCAACTTAACATACATTTAAATAATTCCTAATCCATGATTAATGTGGATAAGATGTGCACTAAGTGTGTTTTGTTTGAGCGCTTGTGGGAGGTCATGTGGAGCGAGCACATGAGGAGGAGGGTTGGCCTGCGGGCTGGCCCCCTCCCTTCCGGCATCGGTGATCTGCATTCACTTTAAATAAGGTTTGGTGGCCATCATATAACAAGTACTACCCACATCCTAGTGGTAGGGCGCGGGGTTATGTGGAGGGAGGTCAAGGGTTCAACCCTGACCTCTGCTCCTTGTCATATATATTTTTCCCATATTAATATACATTTGACTTTAATACATTTCTCCGAACCATATTAAATTGCACCATATAAAAAACATTTGAAATTTGCATATATTTGCTCTAATCCATTCTATTATCCAAAATTTGGATATAAATATATTTGCGATCTTTAATAACTGCACCATCGGTTCCAAACTTTAGGATAAAATAACAATGCCCCCTCTGACTTTAGGATTAAAAAAAAATATTCCACCATAAAAATTAACCCAACCACCTTAGGATCATTAAAATTAATCCAACCTTAGCATTGAAATTCGAACCTTAGGATTAGATTATAATAATAATAATAATAATAATCGAATTCAACCTTAGGAGGACCGTAGGAGGACATTGTGCAATTTCACCTTCTCAAACCCAAAATGGTGAATCCTGTAGTGAAACTTGTCATAGTCCCATTGGGAAAAACCTGGAGAATATTTCCTGAATATACCTGGAATGCTGACTGGGTTGCCATGTCATCAACCTGTCACTGTTTTACAATTTTAAAAAAAAAAATACCTGTTCTGAACAGCGAACAGCAGGCTATAACTTCTTCATACGAACTCGGTTTTAGAAGAAACAAGTTGTGTTGGATTCTTGGTGACGGGTCGATCGTTGTCTTTCTAGTTTGGTGCAATTCTGATCACTTTGAATTTTGAGCAAATTTTTGCCCCTAATCAAGATTCCTATTAGAAAGGGAACAAGAAATGCCATAGGTCACGACTATATTTCATACCATATGCACAAAATTGGGTATCAAGAACACTAAGCGACAACTGGTGCTCAATTATGATGGTTGTATGCACAAATAAATCCAGGTAGAAATGGAGTTATTGGGAATCTCCTTGCTTGGTACAACATACCGATATGTTGTCAATATCAACCAGAATTTGAATAGAATAATTGAGACTTTGGATTTATGAATCCGAAGCAGGGAAGGGCACCCCTAAACCACAAAAAAAAGGAAAGAGCCAAGGTGGAACATCCCAGGACAACCCGTTGAAGCCGCAAGAAAACAATAGCAATTGGAAGATGATGAAAGACATAGGAAATTGGTGTGAGTTCCAAAAGAGCCCACTCACAATGCAAGTGAATGTCGCGCAAAGTAGTCATTTATGGATTATTTGAAAGCTTCAAAGTTAGTCACATGTTCTGACTCTGAGCCAAAACCAAAAAAAGGGAAAAAATCATTTATGCGTAACCTAACACCATCGTTGCCACCACCAAGGTCAAGAAATGTGAGCCCGAAGATCTAGAAGAGGGTGAGCATCTCTCCCACTCATAGATGTGGGTGAAGGGTGCTCCATTTCATCTCCTTATCAAGTCATAGTTAAAATAATCTCATCTCAGCAAAGGTCATTAAGTGATAGGGCTTGCTAAAAACACCACACTGATAGCCATACACCATCGAGTGGCTCCAAGGGCGATATCACTGTGTCAGCCAATAGTATTTCCTGCCCTACAACATCAAGCCTTTCATGGATGAGGTATTGTGTGATTTTTCTCCCTCTCAAGTTTGCGATTTTTTATTAGGCCACCCATACTTGTGGAAGCACAATGTTTTGTATGAGTCTAGACCTCATACTATTATTATTAATTTGTGAAGAAAACTATATAGGATGTTATAGGTAGCCCCACCTACCACCATTTTGTTGATCTCTTCTAAGAAATTTAGTAATATCATCTCCCATACTGGGAAAAAAATATCTTCCTAATTCACTCTTAAAGTAAGGGAAAGATCATAGCCACATTCATGGCCTCCAAAAAGGGCTCCTTTGTGTAACAGAAGCTATTAGATGAGTTCATGGAAGAGTACAGGGACATCTTCTCCTCGCCAACAAGGGTAGGATTTGCATTATTAGGTCAAGAATTTGATTGATATAACCCCTGATATACCTCTACCTAATGGGCCAATCTATTTCCGCTCTCTTCTGGAAAAAAAATAAATCAATTCAAATATCTAGGAGTTCCTACAAAAATGGCACATCTGACCAAGTTCCTCACCTTGTGGGAGTCCAATTATACTCATGTAGAAGAAATATGGGACCTAGAGAATCTACAATGATTACCGGGCACTGAACAAAATCGCATTCATGAACATATGCCTAATCCCATGGATTGATGACCTTCTTGATCAACTCAAGGGGGCTAAGTATTTCAATAAGGATGATTTGAAATTTGACTATCACCAAGTTCCAATAGAAGCCATGAATGTATGGAAGACCACCTTCAATTCCAAGGAGGGTCACTTTGAGTGGTTGTTCATGCCCTTCAAGTTGAAAAATTCCCCCGCAAATTTTATGAGGCTGATGGATGACATTTTACAATATTTCATCTTCAACAGGGGTTGGACAGAGCACTTGCAACATATTTAGCAGGTCCTTCAAACCTACGACGACACAAGCTATGTACCAACCTAGGAAAATGCTCCTTTGGGATGGATCAGGTCCAATATCTGGGCTACATTATTGATTATAAAGGCATGGATTTGGATTTAGCTAAGATTCAATTCATTTGATATTTCCCAGCCCTGACAACTCTAATAGAACTGTATATCTTCTTAGGCCTCACTAATTTCTATCATATATTCATGTTGGGGTTCCCTCATATCACTTGGACCTTGAGTCAAGTTACCAAGCATGGAGCAATAGCAATTTTTTTTTCGTCCAAGTCACAACAAAAGTCATTCATTGAACTAAAACATTGCCTTTGCTCTGCCCCATTCCTCACCTTGCCAGAACTACACCATCCATTTCATATTGAGATAGATGCCTATGATTATTCTTTTGGTGTAGTCCTCACTCAGCAAGGGAATTCAGTGGCATATCACAATGAGATACTCTTTGATACTATTTGAAGGTACCCCACCTATGATAAGGAAATGTATTCTATTGTGTAGGACTATTGATAATGGACATATTATACTCTGGGGAAGGAGACGATCATCCACGTGGATCACCGGCCTCTTCAATTTATGTAGACACAAGGGAAGTTACAGAATGATCGTCATCAGAAATGGTCCACATAGTTGCAGAAATTCCATTTGAACATTAAATACAATAAGGGTAGCAACAATCACATCGCAAAATGCCTCGGCCATCCCCTGATTGGGGCACTAAGCATAGTTCTCAACTCTTGTGGGAAAGATACCTTTGGATGTCCACAACTATATGAAAATGACTTGGAACTCACTACGACCTACAAGATGGTGATGGTTGGACATCTTTGTGTTCCTTCAAGCAAGTCTTCCAATATGATTTGTGAGGCACATTACAGCTGATTCACATGACACTTTGGTGTGGAGGAGATATTGGTAGTACTGTAGAAGTATTTTTATTGTCCAAAACTTCGATAGGATATAAGAAAATATATCATATCCTGCACTACCTATGTCATCGCCAAGCTAACCATTAAAAAGAAAGGCATGTACACTCCTCTGCCTACTCCTAGTTGTCTTTAGGAATCCATCTCCATGGAATATATGTTTGGCCTTCCTTCTACAAAGCATGGTAATGATTGTTTTTTTTTGGTTGTTGATATATTTTCTAAGATGGCCATATTGGTTGCATGTAAGAAGAGTATCACAAAAAAAGCCACTGCTAAGATCTTCTTTGAACCAATGTGGGTACATTTTGGGATCTTGCAAACCATTATATTAGATTGAAATAGCAGGTTCCTAAGCACATTTTGGTTGAGCCTCTCATCATTTTTGGACACCAAGTTAACTACATTACACCCCTAGACTGATGGCCAGACAGAGGTCATCAACAAGATGATAATGCACATACTATGCATGTACAACTATAAGAATCCATGGACAATAGATGAGGGTCTCCCATATGTGAAACAAAGCTACAACATAGCTCCCCATATCTCAATTGGCCACAAACCCTTTCAAGTGGGCTTGGGATTTCAGCCATTATGCCCCATTGATATTTCAATGCCTCTTTCAATTACACATACCTAATCTAGACATGTTTAATTCGAAGTCAATAAGGCCATCAAGTTTATTGAATGCATTCATCACATCCACCAGCAGGTTCATGATATCCCAGATAAAGCCAATACTAAGTACCAATAACGTCATGATCAACATCTCGCACCACATAAATTTCAAGAGGGTGACAAGGTTTGGCTCCATTTGCAGAAGGAATGCCTTATCGGAGCCCATCGAAAGCTTTGACCACTCTAATACGGGCCTTACTCCATAAACAAGGTTGTGTGCGAAAATTATTTTGATCTAAGTATTCCCCCATTACTTGGCCTACACCAAGTATTCAATGTGGACCATCTTCGGCCATACTTTCCACCATTATTGGACACATCATACACTTTTGAGCAGTTGACACCAACAAAGCTCAACCCAAATTTCATTGAACAAGCCACAACTAATCAGATCATGGACACACAAATTAATGACACCCACCAATAAAGTATACAAATGTATCAAGCTATCAAAGGCAACCATCTACTACACCAAGCCAAGTGGCTTACCAGGGACTAAGTTCAGCACAAGATTTCTTCCCTCCCCGAGGCACTCAACGCAATAGGGACCATTGCTTCCTAAGGGCGGACGATCGATCCAAGTAGATTTTAGTGGCCGTCCATCTATTCCACTTGGACCCCCAACAACATTTTCTTTCAGTTTCCTATTTTTATAGTACAGTTTCCTCTTTCGACAGTTTTCTATTTTTGGCAGTTTTCAGGTCCTAAACTTCCGAAGTCGTTTTGAGGCCCTAAACGACGTTTTCTTGGAAAATGGGAAAACATGATCAAAGTTCAATGTTTATAGTTGAAATTTTTTTTCCCTGGATAAACCTTTCTAATGGGATATCTTGCACACCAAATGAATATTGTATGCCAAATTTATGACCCTGAGAAGTTGACATTCCAAATAACCCTATTGAGGCCCATACATTTTGGTGCTTCATCTCCTAGTGTTAGGTTTTTGGATGTCTATGTTTTCTCATTGTTTCATAATGATAAACAGGCCTTCGAGTCTCATTGTAACATAGTTTAGAATGCATGTAGCTATCACATATCTTCTCAGAGATAAGATACCATCACCCAAGATAGATTTCTTTCATTCTGTATGCAAACAATTTTCAACATTGGATCTATTTATTAATTGAAGTCCAGTTCCATTGTATCTATGTGTTTCTATTTTAAATCCATATTTCATTTTATTCCTTCATAAATACGAATCAATATATAATTCAAACCAATTACTGAAAAATTATCCTGGATCTCCTACTCATGATGAAGTCTTCAACACTGACTTCCTTACTTAATCAGGTAAAATCACAACCCCACATAGGTTGTTGTGACTCAAAAGGATTTCTACCACTTAGTATAGAGTCACACTCATAACGCCCACATGTTTTTTTTTTCTCTTCTCATAGATTATCTCTTGATTGAGTGCATTTTTTTGTCTCTTTATTCATGACCACACAACACACTCTGCACATTGTTGTTCACTCCTCCCACCCAACTCAACTTCCCTACATGATAATTTGGGGTCCATGTTGGACTCCTAGTCAATCATAAGTCTACATATGGTATGTTTCCCATAACTTTAGAGAAATTAAACACCACTCCCATTCTTTCTCATAACTAGTGGAAATCTGATAGTTCAACTATAAATATAGCATCCAAACATTTAATTAGGGCATGATAGAAAACTTCCCAATTTTCCCCTCACATATTCCTCTTCGACATCAAGATCTATGTTATTTTCTCTCTTCTTTAGCTTTTAGAAATAGATTCATTAAAGGCATATCACATCACACAAATTTTTTCAAAGTATCCATGTTTTCCATTACGAACAATATAAGTTATAAATTATAAATATAGGGTTTAAAACTGGGTATTATAGATAGGTGTAAGTTGTTAGTTCCAATATGTTTTCAATTTCCATAAATTTTCTCATCATATGTATATGTATGTGATTAGGGTAATATATGAAGGGAAGTAGTCTATGCAAAGGTTCTAGTTGGAGCCACCATCAAAACCTCCTTTTCTTATCAATATAACAAAAACATTAATTCTTAGCTATCATATCCTTTTAATGGGAGAGACAATTGTATTAGCCATATCAAATTATGAATCAAAGAAGCTTGCAGCAATACAAGAAAACCATTGGATTTATTTGATTTTATTCCACATGATGAGGAATCCACTATAGGGTCTATCAAAGTCATGAAATTGGTTCAAATATGTACTTGCTACAAGTTTGATATTTCATTGTTATGGTTGGAAAACAAACACAAAAGTAAAATCCATGGTAACGATGAATAAATATTTTGGTTACATTGCATGAGTTCACCTAATATGTTTTGTTACTTCCATTATATTAGGGTAGGATGAATAATCGTTTTAGATGAGTGTTGGTTTAGTTTATATATATATATATATTAAGTGCAATTTCAATTCTTAGTACAATTTATGTGTTATTTAATTTCATGAATGGGGATATTTCTATTGAAAATTGGTATTAGGTTTGGTCCTCATTGTAATCATGACATTGTATATTATTTATAAATAAAGACAGAGAAATAAAAAAATAAAATATATTTTATTTTTGTAGTATGGGTTTCATACTCAAGTTTGAGTCAAAAGCATTTTCTTTGCGCTTTTAGGTCTTCTAGGTATTTATAGGATAAAGAATAATATTTCTCATGTGTTATACTCCAATTTGGACTCATTTTAATGAAGAAAAATATTTATTTTATCGCAAAAAATCCATGGATAATCCCAAGACCAAGTCGTCCCAAGAGCACGATGAAGTCGGCCTAAAGGATGGGTGTTCGACCCTCAAGAAAGATTATAAATACAAGGTAGCTTGACCTCATTTGGGCACACATATCGAGCAAGTTAGACCTTCAATAATGAAGGAGAATAAGAGTACCTAGGAGGATGAACAATATGAGGATGAAATTCTATAGCAGTTGCAGGGGTGCGAAATTTCACGACCGGAATTCTGTTGTAGGGGTCGAAGTTGCAGTAGCAGTGTAGCAATATCAAAGTTTTGGAAGTTGTCTCAAGGAAGATATTGTTGTGGGCTGGCTTGGGGCTTGGATTGTTTATTGACTAAGTTGGGTATTTAGGTCTTGGAAGTCTCTTTTGTAAGAAGATTCTAAATAAGAAGAGAAGCATCATTTTCCATGTTTTCTCCTTGGAGGGGTTTTGTCATGGCTTGTAGCCTATATATTGTGTACTTTGTCTCTTTGTGATCTCATTTTTTTGATAATTTCTTGATGAATAGAACTAAATAAGTAATAAAGAATCAACTAAGATCACAAGTAATTATCATGATGAGGAAAATAAGTTATAATCTACAAGTCTCCATTTTTCCAACATGGTATCAGAGCTAAGGTGCAAGAAGGAGACTGGATATCACATGATTCACATCTTTGTTGGAACTATGGTAAGGGTTATAAGGAAGGGTTTCAAGGCTCATGGAAATAGCATTGCATATATAAATAATTATCTATTAAATATAATCTCCAATATCGCAAAGGAAGTAACAGTAGGAATCTTGTTCTCTGCTTTATCTAGCACAATAAAGGACGAGAATGTGTGGGTTATTGACAGTAGTGCCTCTAGACATATGACGAGAGAATGAATGGGTTATTGACAATAGTGCCTCTAGACATATGACGAGAGAATGCAATTAACTCCAAATCATATCTAAGGGAAACTCGTCTCAGTCTATTGAACTTTGAGAGAACAAGGGCTATCTAGTGAAAGGCATTGGATCTACATCATTGGAGCTCGAATCAAGTGAAATAATTCACCTCAACAACATTTTATATGTACCAAGTTTGAAGAAAAACTTAATTGATGTTTCTTTCCTAGAGGATAAGGGTGACAAAGTTTCTTTTGTTGATGGAAATTTTTTTGTTGGTAAGGGATATAGTACTAATGAAGCAATGGTGATTGGGTTTCATGAGGGGAAATTGTATAGACTCCATACACCCCTCGCTCAAGCCCTTGTTCACCTAGAAGTAAGTCCTTCCGAACTATGGCATAAAAGGTATGGAAAACTTCATTATAAAATATTACCATATTTGATTCAAATGGTCAATGGAATCCCCGAAACAAAGGAAGATCATGAAGGTATTTGTAAGGGATTTTCTCTAAGAACGAATGTAAAGAAACCATTTGAAAATAGTGACATCGAATCCAAGGAAATTTTAGATATCATAAACTTGATTGTATGTGGACCTATGGCAGTAAAATATCTTGGTTGGCATCAGTATTATGTAACCTTCATTGATTATTACTCAAGGAATACCTTGGTTATACCTTCTCAAGGACAAGGATGAGGAATTTGAAAAGTTTCAAAAGTTTAAGAATGAAGTGGAGAACCTAACCGAGAGAAAGATCAAAATTCTAAGGTTATACAATGGTGGAGAATACATGTCCAAAGAGTTAATAGATTTATGCAAGGAAGCATGAATCAAGAGGGATCTCATTATTCCCTATAATATTGAACAAAATGGTGTGGCAGAAAGAAAGAATCGTACTATTGAAGAATGTATCAGGGTTATGCTACATCATCAAGATCTCTCGCAACTCCCATGGGGAGAGCCATGCATGATAGATATCCACTTACATAATCGAAGTCCTCATAGGATTCTTAAAAATATGACTATGGAAGAAGCATTTACATGAAAGAAAAGAAGTGTGGATCATCTTCAAAAATTCGAGTGTCCTATGTATATTCATATACCCAAGGAAAATGTAATATACCAAAACAGGAAAAACAGGAATATTGAACATAAAAATGGAAATTGCAGCAAATATTAATACATAAAAACATGAGAAAATAATATATCCATTTCATTATGTATAACAGCATCAAATAAGTACAATATATTGAGAAAAAAGGCACTCAAGCTAGGCAAGACAAGCCTCCAATGATTAAATACACTCAAACATGAAATATTGCTGCTACTCAAAATGTCAGAGGACCATGACAGCGCAGTCCCAATGAGTGTAACTACTACTGGAAAATGGAAATACAAATATCTACTGATATAATTCTCAAAAAGTGTCGGGATCAAAGATCTAAGCTCCCAAGCACAATTCCAAGACTACCTAGAAAGGGTTTCCGGAAATACACAAAATGAAAAATGTAGCCCTAGATCTCAATAACACTATGAAACTAGATACTATTGGGAGGTGGATGATGTGATGTAAAATATGGCTGACACCCCTCCTCACTGACTTTTCGGATGAAGGGCTGCTCCCCTCATTGGAAAACAAGGTCAAGAACTTGGATACTTGACCCTCCACTGCAACTGCCCTACAAAATAACGCAGTTTCTGGAGGGGACTGCGTTGTAGATGATGGTTTTTTCTTGGCCTAATGCTGAATGGTGGAATAATTCTCAAGGAAATTCCTTGATAGCCTCTTAGATGAAGGGTTTCTTCCCTCATTGGAAAACAAGCTCAGAAACTGGGTCTATCAACCCTCCACTACTACTGCTCTGCAAAACAACACAATCCTGAAGGAGACTACGCTGTGGATAATGGATGAAGCTTGTCCTGATGTCGGACAGTGGAAATGGAGCTCAATGAACCTATCCTGAGTGGGCATGCGAAGTCAGGATGAGGGTGGGATTTCCACTCGGAAACACCCTTGTGCTAAACAGCACAGCAGACTCCACTAAACAACTGAAGCGTGCAAAAATTCATAAAAGACCAAAACATAAAAAATAATCAGAATTCCCTCTATGGCTACCATCCCCTTCCTTATATGCTTGGTGAGCTTCCTCACCCTTGGTCCCACTCATTAAAGATGCTACTCCCATGCATACACTCCTCCACTATAACTGCGATGTCCACCAATAAATATCCACTACGTCCATGACAGCATTGTTTATTTGGTCAAACTTGACCCCATCCACATGCTTTAGCCCTTAGTCAAACCCAATAGTGTTTTATTCAGCTGATACAAAGATCCACATTCACATTAGAAGTGGTTTTATTCTTACTAAAGATATTTATGGTTCTCTCTACCCTCTTATTCATCTATCTAAGTGACAAAATCAAAAATTAATATTCCAACTATTTGAAAGCTAATTAGGAATATTACAATCCTCCCCTCCCAAATGTTGCTTCTCCTCAAGCAACTTCAAGGATTGATACTACAAAACATCCTCTCCTCCCCCTGTAGCATCATCATCTGATAGACTCCTCCACTAAACCAAATGCTCTCCAATCAATTTGTCCCTTAGCTACCCCTCCCAAGTGTCCAAGTTGGCCCTTGGTGATAAAACCAAATTTCTCACATCATAAAGAAGTGGGAGATCCATGGAGGAAACTACATGTTGTCTAATGGACTTCTTGAGGCATGAGATATGAAAAATGTTGGGGATCTTGATCCCAATGAGAAGCTTCAACCTACATGACACTCTCCCAACAAGATGGTTCACCATGTGTGGCCCGTAGAAAAGCTCCTCAGTCTCCTTCTACAATTTAGATGGGTTGTATGGCTAAAAATGATGGATGAAATTGTCTACCCCACGTTTTCTCTCTCCCCATCTATGATCTATGTAGAACTGTTGTTGATCTTGGTCTGCAATAGTGTTGTCCTCAAGAGGTCGGAATGCATCCAGACTCTTTAGGATCCAATCTTTGGTTCTAGGAACCTTGCTTGCCCAACCCATTCCATCAATAGTGAATAGAACATCATCACCATATGGAACTAAGAAGAGAGTTAAATTGAGTGCCATGTGAAATGGCGGATGGTGAAAATAGTCCCTAAGGTGAGACCAGCGCAGTTTGGCTCCTTGTTGCCCCTGAACATAATGTGGAAAGTAGCTTCCCAACCACTTGCTTGTTGTGCCTATCTGTTCATCTACTTGGGAGTAGTAAATGGCATTGGGTGTCAACTGAGTACACCCAAAATAGAACAATACCTGCCCAAAACCATCCAAGAAGTGGCTATATCTATCACTGATTTTGGTCTTAAGAAGACCATGAAATACAAGGAGAGGCTTTCCCTCTTGTGGAGCAATGCAATGTAAATACATGGCAAAGGAATGCAAATACTTTGTTAGTGGATCAATAAGTACAAATACACAACCCTTCCCATATATTGTTGGCAAGTTGGTGATGAGGTCCATAGATGAGCTCTCCCATCTCTCTCCTGGAAAATTAAGTGGATGTAACAACCTTGCAGGATGGTTATTTCCCTCCTCATTCTTCAAGCAAACTACACATCTCCTGATATGCTGGAGCACATCCTCCTTGAAACCCTCCCATGAGAATCTCTCACAAATGGACTGATATGTCCTGATGAAATCCTGGTGATCGGAAAGGAGTGAATCATGTGCTGCATGTAGAACCTTCTCCTTAAGATTAGAACCTCTAGTCAAGAAGATCTAATCCTGGTAATAGATGAATCCATCCATCACTCTATAGCTCTCACCCATCACCTACCCATCAAGCACTTCACATGTAAAGTGATTCTTGGAATACTCCACCAATATCTAGGACTCCCAATATGGATCCATACTCAACAATGACAGTGTTTATGGCCTTTGTGATAAGGCACATGTCACCTCACTGCTACCTTCTTTGACATGCTCAATGCCAAAGCCACATGTCGGAATACTACTATCCCACTTTTTCTGCCTCCCTTGAAGTTGTTTCTGCTCAAGAAAAGATTGAAGTTCATGGTGGTCAATATTCACTTGTAATTTATTGTCCATCCAAAACCTCTGCCATATATGGAAGACTCCTTCCAATGTGGAAGTATATTCTGACTCTCAAAGGCTATGGAATAGCCATCATCCACTTCTTAAGCATCATCTTTTAGTGAAAAATGCTTTTTTAAAGTTGGTAATACCGATATCAATCAAATATTCATTTCTTCCTTGAGCCAATCAAAGGCCTGTTGCATTGTGTTGGTCTCATACAAGGCTCTCCTCTTAACCAGATCTATGAGTGGTGTCACTCGTTGTGAGAACTATTTAACCAACTTCCAATCTACGGGCCTCCTTGATTGAATGCCTCCAAATAATAATACATCATGGTCTAGAGTAAACTGCATATCTAAGTGGAATGATTTGTCTTGGCTTCCTTTGCGCAAATCATTCTCCTTCTTATATGCGGAGGCTTTCTAAGATGGATGGTTGTGCATGCCCCTGATCTTTTGATGATTAGCGCTCTTCTTGTCTATCCATGCCAACTGCAAGGTCTCCCAATCTGTAGTGACCTTCCCCAGTGTAATCAACCACTACACACTCAATATCACATTGGTGTCAGGGGTCTTGACCACAAATAAGTGATCTATCAGGGTGTATGTCCCCAAAGTTATAGTCAATGCCAGAACACACTTCCCCCACTGCTTAGTCCCTGTGACCAAAACTAAGAATCCTTCAGAATCATTGGTGGGTATCTCCCCTCTACACTAGTTGGGAATCAATAAAATTATGGGTAATCCCACTGTCTATAAATACCGACACATGTTGTTCCTCGACTATGCCTTGGACTCCTAATGTTATATTATTTGGAACTCCTCGCAAGGATGCAAGGGCTCCTCTAGTTGGATAAATTTCTCCATTTCCACCTCCAAGTGGTGGTGGATCTCCTCCTAGTGCTACCGCACTGATATCTTCTTCCATCTCTTCTTCTTCCTCCTCATAATTATTGGAGAATACCTCATCATCACTAAGAGACACTTTTTCTTGGTTCTCTCTTGAGGGAGGGATCTTCATAACTTTCCCTTTTGACTGAGAGGAGAACTCCTGCTAAAGGGGGGCTCTTGCCCTTGGAAAAGTATTTTGCAAGTCTCTAACCCTCTCAATATCATCCTGGAGCGTAGTTGGTCTAGTGGATCCTAACAAATCATGCAAAGGCTCTGCTAGCCCATCAATAAACATACACACTCTTCTAGTTGCAGATAGATCTGGTACCATGACTGAAAGTTTCAAGAATTCATAGATATAAGTCTCTAGATCTTCTGACTACTTTATCTTAGCTAGCTCAACAAAATGATCTTCTAGATCTCTTCGGTCAAATATTTCCACCAACCTCTGTGTAAATTTTTCATAAGCAGTTATACTGGCATGCCCCAATGTAGATTGGCCATGAAACCACCACTCATGTGCTTCACCTTCAAGGTATAGCGCTGCTATATTAATTGCATCCATCTCTGAAACTAGATTCCGTTGGAAATAGATTTCTAATTTCTCTACCCAAGCCTTGGCTGTGCACTTGGGTGACCCATCAAAAGGAGGCAAAAATAATCTACCCAAGTTACGCTGTAGACCATTGTTCTACATGTACCCTCTACCTCTATTGTGATTACTGGGTCTTCTATTATCCTTGATCTAACATAACCCTTGGAAGTTTAGATGCTCTTTAAACCTCTGATATTAAGATTCATATTGTAGGAGATAATCACCAAGAGTTTCCTCCTTTTTTGTTCCTCCTACCTCATTTCCTATGGCTAGGAATGTAGGCATGGTGGAGAATTGTGGAACTAGTTGTAATGATGATTGCTCACACCAATAATGTGAGGTGTCGGAACTCTCTCCATGTTGAGAGCTTCTTGGGGTCTCTTTATGTATTTCCATCCTCATGTCCTTTATTTCTCTAGCAATAACCTGCATAGTTTGGAGAAGAAGTTTTGGAAACTCTCTTCCATCCATTTCTCCAGATTTATAGAAGTAGTGCCCCATAGGCTGAGCCAAGATTATGCTCTGATACCACTGTAATATTCCAAAACATGAAAAACAGGAATATTGAACATAAAACTGGAAATTGCAGCAAATATCAATGCATCAAAACATGAGCAAATCATAGATCTATTTCATTATGTATAACAGCAGCAAATAAGTACAATATCTTAACGAAAAAGGCACTCAAGCTAGGCAAGACAAGCCTCCAATGATCAAATACACTCAACATGAAACGTTGTTGCTGCTCAATGTTGAGATTCAACAAGATGATGAGCTTAGTGAAAAGTAAGTACCTTCACTAAGTGGGGCCCGCTGGCTATTTTTAGGTGTATGTCTATTTATAGACATGGTGAGCATATTTTATAAATTGCAGGATGTTATTTGAAGATGGTTGATCAAATGTGAAAAATAGATGAAATTCTATCTTTAGAATATTGGGTGAAGTGTATTTATAGATCGTCAATCTAAAAATAGATGCATGTCGATTATTATTAGCCCTTAATAATAATCCGACAATAAATATCAACTTATTCTCTTGGAGCACTTTATTTCAGTGAACAGATTTGGAAAATAAGTGGGCTGAAGGAGTTACGCAATTCCTAGGGTTATTGGTGACTCATGCATGGAGGACTCAGTTAGAACTGAAGTGGCAAAGTTATGACAGAGTTGGAAGAGTAGTTATGGGAGTTGTTATTCAGTTTAACTCAGTTAAGTGAGTTAAACTCAGTTTTTCTAGTTGCATCTAGTTCTAACTGAAAGACACACTAATGAGATTTTAGTGAGTTAATTATTTAATTAATTCATAACTAGAGACTCACTTGCAACTAAAAAAATACAGCAGTTAACTACTTGCATGTCAGTTCCAGTGGAGACCCAGTGGAGAGATAGGTGAAAGGGTGAGATGGACTATCTGTTGTGACTATATTGATGCATTCAATGCATCTGACACACATTGGAGATGCCAATGAGGATTTCAAAATCAAGGCAAGGCCAATTCAAATTCATTCAGAGGTCTTCTTCATCAGGGATTGCGCAGTGGAGGCAGGTTGTCAGGAGGCAAGAAATTGGTGCATAGATATGCAAATTTCTGCATGACAGTGTGTAATGATTGTTGATTGTACTGAGAGCTTGATGTAATAAGCTTTGTATGAGATTATTACATGATCCATTGATATACATAATATATGATAGTTAGGGTTTTTATCTTTAATCTTTCCCGTTAAACAACTGTGTTTATGTGCGATTTATTTTCTTCATATGTGTTTGCAATTGGCAATTTAATTTCCGCAAGATTAACAGTGGAAGGATTATGTATTTAACAACAAGATAAATATTGTTAGATCAAGAGAATTCGGTAATAAATCAGTATTAATAAATTTATACATGGTATCAAAGCATTGTTAATCACTGGAGATTGCAAACTTGAAGCAGGTGTTGATTTTTGTGCTGGTGGACAATTCGAATTTGTTGCAAAAATTTATTGGTGCGACAGTTGAGTATTCATTGAAATGTCTTTCAATGGGTTGTGATTGGAGTATGCCCTTGAGGGTAGGTCAAATTAAATATCCTGGAAGGACAGGATGGAGGCGGTGCTTGAAGATAATGGACTGAAGGAGTTCATCGATAGCGATGTTCCTAAGCCTACTTCTAGTGATGTTGCATTACTTGACGCATGGAAAAAAAGGTAGCGAAGACAAGAAGAATTCTATTGGAAGGTGTGAAAGACCATATTGTGTCAAGCCTTCACGGGAAAGCCACTCCATTTGAAATGTGGAAGGCTTTGACAAATATTTTCCAAAGCAGCAGCAACCATAGGAAGTTGGTGCTAAAAGATAATCTCAGAAAAATCAAAATGGAGAAGGGTGACAGTATTCCAAAATATCTCACGAATTTTTTCCAATGTAGGGATGAGCTGGGGAGTGTGGGAATTATAGTTGTAGATGATGACTTGGTGATCTTGGCTCTCCCTGGGCTTCCGAAGAGTTGGCACATCTATGAAGACTCTGTTAATGGACAGGAGAAACTGCTGAATTGGGAGCGACTTTGGTCGGATCTTGTGCAGGAGGAGATAAGGCAGAATACCAGGGATGGCTCTTCATCGAAGAATGATGATGAAGAGAATTTCCCTTTGGCTGCCAAAGAAATGAAAGGGAAGGGGAAGAAATCACATCCAAAATCCAAGGCTAAAGGAAAGAAGCTCGATTTGTCCAAAGTGAAGTGTTTTCACTGTCACGAACATGGGCATATCGCCACTAACTACCCACAGGAAAAGAAGAAAAAGAAGGTTGTTGGAGCTGCAGTGGGTGAGGCCTTAGCCTTGCAATTTGAACTTGATTTCTCTTTGATCACATGCTTGGTTTCAAGCGCAATGGGATCGGTGTGGTATCTTGATAGTGGTGCTTCCTTCCATATGACGGGAGACAAGGAGTTCTTTAGTGACTTGGAGGAGAAGGATCTCCAAATGCATATAGAGATGGGAAACGATGGTAGATACAGTGCGACCGGAATTGGAACCATTACCTTTTAGAGGGAGTCAGGTAAACCATTTCTATTGAAAGATGTTATGCATGTTCCAGGTCTGAAGAAGAAATTGGTCTCGATTGCTATGTTGGAGGACAGAGGTTATGACGTTGTTTTCAGTGAGGGAAAAGCCTTCCTGCGACATAAAAAAATGGGTCAAACCAAGAGGATAGGGATTCGAGTTAAGAATCTCTACAAGCTAGAGGTAGATGGCTGCACTGCAATGATGGGCAAAGCAGAAGAAGTGGTGAGCCGGGATGAGGGAAAATTATGGCACAGGAGATTGGGCCATCTTCACCATGGCGCCTTGAAGATTTTGCAACAGATTTCTACTGGAATTCCCAAGGGTAATCTTGCGCAGTCAGATCAGTGCAAGGGATGTAATATGGGTAATTTTGTGAAGACCACCTTTCATGAGAAGGAGAATCTTGCTTCGGTGATCCTGGAGAGAATTCACACAGACGTGTGTGAACCTTTCTCGGTTGCTTCAACATCAAAACACAGGAATTATGTTATATTTTTTTATCACTATTCTCATAGATGCTGGATCTTCTTCATACAAAAGAAGAGCAAAACATTCTCAAAGTTCTCTGAGTTTAAAGCATTGGTGGAGAAGGAGTCGGGGAAGCAAGTGAAGGCTCTGCAAAGCGATAATGGTGGTGAATATATCTCTAACGAATTCAAAGAATTTTGTAGCAAAGAAGGAATTCAAAGAGAACTCATAGCGCCTCATAAACCACAGCAGAATGGGGTCGCGGAGAGGAAGAACAGAACGATAGTGGGTGCTGCATGATCAGGGCCTACCGATGTACTTGTGGGCGAAAGCATGCAACACTACGGTTTATGCGCAAAACCGTTGTCCTCATAGAGTACTTGGCATGAGTACACCTAAAGAAGCTTTTACTGGTAAGAAGCCTGATATTTCTCATTTGAATATTTTTGGCTCATCTGTTTACATTCATGTGATAAAGGACGCCAGGAAGAAGCCAGAGCCGACTGCAGAAGTTGGGATATTTGTGGGGTACACAGAAACACCCCATAATTATCTTGTGTACTTGCCAAACAGTCAAATGACTATGGTGCGACGGTATATAAAATTCAATGAGGTGAACACCATGAAGTTGTCGCTTGAGAGGGAGCTACACTTGCATGCAGAGGAGGAGCTACTTGTTCCCAAAGATGAGCCTCTAGATGTGATCAGCCACAGGAGGAGATTCATGGAGTGGAGGATTCCACTAATGCAAAACCAAACATCAGAACAGGTAGAAAGCGTACCACATAAGCTAAGAGACTAAAGCTTGATGCGGCAGAGAATGTAGAAGTCCCTACATCACAACGCAGACAGAGACAGACACCTGACCAATTTACTAGATACATGGCTCTTATGAGCAAGTGTATCATGACAGATCCATCTTCTTTTGAAGAAGCAACACAAGAGCCCACATGGGTAGATGCCATGGTGGAGGAGTATGACTCCATTGTCAGAAACAATGCTTGGGAGATTGTTCCAAGGCCGATGGGTAAATCAGCGGTAGGTTCAAGATGGATCTACAAGGTAAAGCAATCTGTTGATGGGAGCGTCGAGAATTATAAGGCAATATTTGTTGCCCGAGGCTTCTCACAGATCGAGGGGATTGATTATGAATAAACCTTTGCACCTATCGCATGGTATTCTTCCATAAGGACCATCCTTGCTCTCTCACGCAGATGGGTTGGCACATTCATTAGATAGATGTGAAGACTGCGTTCCTTAATGGGATCATTGAGGAAGAAGTGTACATTAAGCAGCTTGAAGGATTTTAGATCTTTAGCAGCGAGTCGCATGTGTGCAGACTCAAAATAGCGTTGTATGGAATGAAGCAAGCACCACGTGCTTGGTACACACAGATCGATAGCTATTTCACGGGACTTGGCTTCACCAAGAGTGAAGCGGATGCAAACCTATACCAAATTGTGGTGGAGGGTAAGCTTTTAATCATTGTTCTTTATGTTGATGATTTAATACTAACGGGTGATGAGCAGTTGATACACTCATGCAAGGCAGATCTTGTAAAGGAGTTTGAGATAAAGGATTTGGGCCTCCTTCACTATTTCCTTGGATTGGAAATATGGCAGTGAGAAGGTGAACTGTTTGTCTCTCAAGGCAAGTATGCTTGGGAGATACTTGGTAAGTTTCACATGGAGGACTGCAAGCCCATGGATACTCCTCTTCTATGAAATTGGAGGAAAGAGGATGCTACATCGGTAGAAGTAGTGGATGCCACTGTTTATCGATGGTTGGTGGGTTCACTCATGTATTTAGTTAATACAAGACCAGACATATGCTATGTGGTGAACCAACTTAGTCAAGTGATGGTTAAGCCTACCAAGCTCTTTTGGAAGGCAGGCAAGCATGTCCTGAGGTATCTCAGGGGCACATCTGAGTATGGCTTATGGTACAGACAGACGGATGAGGTGAAGTTGCATGGCTTCACGGATGCAGATTGGGCAGGTAGCCCAACAGACAGAAATAGCACATCAGGAGGGATTTTCAGTATCGGATCTACAGTAGTTTCTTGATACAGCAAGAAAAAAAGATCTTTGGCACTCAGATCAACTGAAGCAGAATACATGGCAGTAATTTAAGCTGCATGTGAGGCTATCTGGATGAGGAAGATCTTGGTCGGTTTGTTCGGTTCTCATTTAGGTCCTACAGTGATACATTGTGATAATCAGAGTTGCATTAAACTCTCAATTAATCTTGTGTTTCATGATAGATCTAAACATATAGATATCTGTTATCATCATATCAGAGATTGTGTGCAGCGGAAGATCATGTTGCTTCAGTACATTCCTATGAAAGATCAAGATGCAGATATTCTGACGAAGGCGCTCAGCAGGAGCAATTCGAATGCCATAGAGGCAGGATCGGGGTGAAGGATAATCCCTATCTTGTTGAGAGGGAGTGTTGAGATTCAACAAGATGATGAGCTTAGTGAAAAGTAAGCACCTTCACTAAGTGGGGCCCGCAGGCTATTTTTAGGTGTATGTCTTTTTTTAGACATGGTGAGCATATCCTATAAGTTGCAAGATGTTATTTGTAGATGGTTGATCAAATGTGAAAAATAGATGAAATTCTATTTTTAGAATAATGGGTGAAGTCTATTTATAGTTCGTCAATCTAAAAATAGATGCATGTCAATTATTATTAGCCCTTAATAATAATCCGACAATAAATATCAACTTATTCTCTTGGAGCATTTTATTTCAGTGAACTGATTTGGAAAATTAGTGCGCTGAAGGAATTACGCAATTCCTAGGGTTATTGGTGACTCATGCATGGAGGACTCAATTAGAACTGAAGTGGCAAAGTTATGACAGAGTTGGAAGAGTAGTTATGGGAGTTGTTATTCAATTTAACTCAGTTAAGTGAGTTAAACTCAGTTGTGCTAGTTGTATCTAGTTCTAACTGAAAGATACACTAGTGAGAGTTTAGTGAATTAATTATTTAATTAATTAATAACTAGAGACTCACTTGCAACTAAACAAATACAACAGTTAACTACTTGCATGTCAGTTCCAGTGGAGACCTAATGGAGAGATAGGTGAAAGGGCAAGATGGACTATTTGTTGTGACTATAGTGATGCATTCAATGCATCTAACACACATTGGAGATGGAAATAAGGACTGCACAGTCAAGGCAAGGCCAATTCAAATTCATTTAGAGGTCTTCTTCAGCAGGGATTGCGCAGTGGAGGCAGGTTGTCAGGAGGCAAGAAATTGGTGCATAGATATGCAAATTTCTGCATGACAGTGTGTAATGATTGTTGATTGTACTGAGATCTTGATGTACTAAGCTTTATATGAGATTATTACATGATCCATTGATATACATAATATATGATAGTTGGGGGTTTTAGCTTTAAGCTTTCCCATTAAAAAACTGTGTTTATGTGCGATTGATTTTCTTCATATGTGTTTTCAATTGGCGATTTAATTTCCGCAAGATTAACAATGGATGGATTCTGTATTTAGCAAGAAGATAAATATTGTTAGATTAGGAGAATCCGGTAATACATCAGTATTAATAAATTTCTACACTCAAAATGCCGAAGGACCATGACAGCGTAGTCCCAATGAGTGTAACTTCTGCTGGAAAATGGAAATACAAATATCTCCTGATATAATTCTCAAAAAGTGTCGGGATCAGATATCTAATCTCCCAAGCACAATTCCAAGACAACCGAGAAAGGGTTTCCGAAAATACACAAAATGAAAAATGTAGCCCTGGGGCTGAATAACACTCTACAAATAGATAACTACTGGGAGGTGGTTGATCTGATGTAAAAAATGGCTGATACCCCTCCTCACTAACTTTCCGGATGAAGGGTTGCTCCCCTCACCAGAAAACAAGGTCAAGAACTTGGATAGTTGACCCTCCACTACAACTGCCCTACAAAATAATGTAGTTTCTAGAGGAGACTACGCTGTAGATGATGGCTGTTGCTTGGCCTAATGCCAGATGGTGGAATAATTCTCAAGGAAATTTCTGGCTAGCCTTATGGATGAAGGGTTTCTCCCCTCACTAGAAAACAAGCTCAGAAACTGGGTCTATCAACCCTCCACTACTACTGCTCTGCAAAACAACACAATCCTGAAGGAGACTACGCTGTGGATAATGGATGAAGCTTGGCCTGATGTCGGACAGTGGAAATGGAGCTCAATGAACCTATCCTGAGTGGGCACTTGAAGGCCCCCGAGGATGAGGGTGGAATTTCTGCTCGAAAACACCCTTGTGCTAAACGGCACAGAAAACTCCGCTAAATAGATGAAGCGTGCAGAAAGTCATAAAAGACCAAAATGTAAACAATAAACAAAATTCCCTCTATGGATGCCATCCCCTTCCTTATATGCTTGGTGAGATTCCTCACCCTTAGTCCCACTCATTAAAGATGCTACTGCCATGCATACACTCCTCCACCATAACTGTGATTTCCTCCAATAACTCTCCACTACCTCCATGACAGCGTTGTTTATTTGGTCAAACTTGACCCCATCCACATGCTTTAGCCCTTATTCACACCCAATAGTGTTTTATTCAATTGATACAAAGATCCACATTCACATTAGAAGTGGTTTTATTCCTACTAAAGAGATTTATGGGTCTCTCTACCCTCTTATTCATCTATCTAAGTGTTAAAAGCAAAAAATAATATTCCAACTAGCTGAAAGCTAATTAGGAATATTACAAAAAAAAAAAAAAAGCTAATCCTACCATTTTAAAGGGAATTTTTGTGGGATATAGTGCTTCATAAAAAATATATAGAATTTATATCAAGTAGGATCATCGAATTGAAGTAAGCAGGGATGTCATATTTGATGAGAGCATAGCTTACAAGAAATCAAGGGATGTTCTGGTTGACTTTGATGAAGAAGAGATACCTATAGTTGAGGATATATCTAGGTATAATGATGGTCAAGAACCAAGACCTGATGAAGAAGATGTTGAAGGTCCCTATCAGCCTATACAATAAGTAATTGTTCTAGAAAATTGGAATTGAATCGTTTGGCTAAAAACTACTTTTCAAGATGGAGAAGGACATAAAGAATAAGGGGAATCCAGGGAAAGTAAGAGACCAAGGAGGTATTTTGGGTATGTTTCATAAATGACAAGGCTTATTAAAGGGAAAACTCCCTCCGACGAAGATACATCTAAACATTAATAATGGAGGAATGTTATCTAGGAATAATACCAGTCCATAATGAAGAATGATGTCTAGTAGATTGTCCATAGGCCAAGTGAAAAATATATAGTCACTTCAAAGTGGATTTACAAGATAAAGCATGTTGCATATGGGAACATAGAAAAATAAAAAGTAAGGTTTGTAGCAATAGGCTTCTTGCAAAAGGAAGGAATTTAATATGAGGAAACCTTTGCTCCCACATCTAGGTATATAACAATAAGATCATTTATCTCGTTAGTTGTTGCTATGGGATGGAACATCCATCAAATAGATCCGAATACAACTTTCCTGAATGGGACCATTGATGCAGATGTTTACAATGAGCAGGCTCAAGGATTTGAAATAAATCAGAGAGAGACCATGTATGCAGATTGAAGAAGGCTCTATATGGCTTAAAGTAAGCACCTAGGGCCTGGTATGCAAGGATGGATACATATCTATTGAGAATTGTTTTTACGAAGAGTACCGTAGATCCTAACCTATATATCAGGGTGGTCCAAGATGAGCTAGTTATCATACTCTTGTATGTGGATGATCTACTAGTCACATGTGTAGAGCATCGGATTCAAGAATGCAAGAAGTAGTTAGCAGCAGAATTTGATATGAAGGATTTCTGGATTATGCACTATTCTTTGAGACTATAGGTATGGAAAAATCCAAGAGTGATATATCTTGGTGAAGGAAAGTATGTGATCAATATGCTTCCAAAGTATGGCATGATGGATTACAAGCCACTTATGATTCCTAATATTACCAATTTAAATAAGTTGAGGAGCTCAGAATCTATTTCGGTTAAACCTACTTTCTACAGACAATTGATTGGGTATTTGATGTATCTAGTAAATACTAGAATGAACATTTTTTTTGCAGTAAATTTCCTAAGTCAGTTCCAGATAGATAAAAAACAATATCATTAGATTGTAGCCAAGAATATCCCAAGGTATTTAAGTGGAGCTATATATCATTGCCTCTGGCACACAGGTAATGAAGTCCAACTTGTGGGATATATAGATTTATATTAAGGTGGAATTGAGACAGACAGGAAAAATCACAACATGTGTATGCTTCAGCCTAGGATCTTCCATGGTCTGAATGATGAGTAGAAAGAAGGATACATTTGCTTTAAGTAGTGTTGAAGGTGAAGATGTTGCTACAAGCGAGGTTTGTTGAGAATAATTTTGGCTTAAGAAGTTACCATCGGACTTGTTTAAAGGACCGCATAGCCCTACATGGATACATTGTGATAATCAAAGTTGCATAAGGTTTACATAAGAAACAATGTTTCATGGAAAGGTGAAGCATATAAACAACAAGTACCACTACATGAGAATTTTGGTACAAGATGGGGTGATTGAGCTACACTATCTACCTACAGATGAACCGGTAGAAGACATAGTGACTAAAGAATTACCAAATAAGAAGCTTGAGTATATGAGAGGTAGCTTGGTTTGGTGGATATATTTTCCCTAATTGAGAGGGATTTATATCATATAGCTATTATCTTTATGGTTCAAGCACTGGACTAGGAATAAAAACCATAAGTCTTAGTGAAGGCCATAAAGAAATAATGGATTCTAGAGGATTCAATAAACATCTAGATTAGAACTTCTTATGGAAGGCAGAATCTAGGGAAACAATTTGCTGGTCAATTATCTTTGAGGATGAGGTAGGGTGTCCAAGGTAAGAGTAGTAAAAGAGGATTGATATTCTTTGAGGATATAGGTTTGGGAATCCAAGATAAGAATAGTCCTAAAAGTACATACCTTGTAGACATTTGGATGGGGTATGTGCCTTGAGAGGTGATGTGGCAGCTCATGTAAAGCCTCCCAGCATAATGCTCATAATGAAATATGAGCTTGTCCAGTTAAGGCCTTCAGGGATAGTGTTGGTTATGATAAAGATACTTGACAAAAATATGGCTTACCAATTTATCTCTTCTGATGAGAATGCTTCAAGATTGAGATTCCTTGCACCATGAATACCTCCCTAGTTAAGAGGGAGTGTTGAAAATTGTAAGTAGGTTCAGTCTTTATTGTAATCATGACATTGTATATTCTTTATAAAGAAAGAAAGAGAAAGAAAAATAAATTATATTTTTTTTTTTGGAGTATGGGTTTCATACTGAACTTTGAGTCAAACAAATTTTCTTCGTGCTTTTAGGTATTTATATGTATTTCTAGGATAAAGAATAATATTGGTCATGTGTTATTGTCCCATTTGGACTCATTGTGATGAAGGAAAAAAATATTTTATCAATAAAAAACCATGCATAAGCCCAAGACCAAGACAGCCCAAGAGAAAGATAAATTCGACCTAAAGGAGGGGTATTCGACCCTCGAGAAAGGCTATAAATCCAAGGGAACTTGACCTCATTTGGACACACATCTCAAGCAATTTAAATATGCAATAGTGAAGGAAAAAAAGAGTAGCGAGCAAGATGAAGAAGAGAAGAATTTTAATTTTTTTCAAGGAATCATTTGCCCTTCTCTCTCTAGGATTTGTGAAGTTGCTAGTTGTAAGAGGATGAAATTATGTAGCAGTTGCAGGGAGCCAAAATTACAAGGCTAAAATTCTGTTGTAGGGGTCAAAATTGAAGTAGTAATGTAGCTATATCAAATTTTTGGAAGTTTTCTCAAGGAATATATTGTTGGGGTTGGATTGGGGCTTGGAGGGTTTATTGGCTTGGGTCTATGGGTCTTAGAAGTCCCTTTTCTAAGAAGATTCTAAAGTAGAGGAGAAGAATTTTTTTCCAGGTTTTCCCCTTGAAGTGGGATTTCCCTGGCTTGGATCCTATATCTTGTGTACTTTATCTCTTTGTGATCTTCATTGTTTTGATAATTGTTTGATGAATAGAATTAAAGAAGTTATAAACATTCAAATAACATCACAAGTAATTATGATGATGAGGAAAATAAGTTCTAATCTACAAGTCTCAATATTCTCCAACAATTGTCAATTATCAAAATAGTTTTGCATATTGTTTTAGCTTAGATATTTTTTTTGTTTTATTTCCATATCCAAGAAGGGATAAGACTTCATGTCTTATTCCCTCACTAATATTTAATGAAAATTATTCTAGTACCTTTTTTTTTTTTACAGGTGGATACTCTTAGATTCTCACATCAAACTGAGTGGAGCATGTGTCCTATAATTGGAGCTAGTTGTTACACGTCATTTCAACAGGAGTACCTATATCCATTTTTTATTTTTGGCAACACCATTATAAGACCAGAAAATGAAAATAAAATTCTTGTAGGTGATATGATGGCTATGCATCAAAATATCGTAGGCATATTGTGGTTGGCCATGCCTGATCCTTTTAGTCTCCACTCTTACGTATTTTCACCCTGGATAGGGTTAGAGGTCTTCGGATGGACCTACATGGACACATGTTTCAGGGGAGGCATTGATTTTGTTAGGTTGATAACACTATGAAAGCCTAGTCCAAACTATGCCTTGAGCACACCTATGTATTTTCCACATGGTCATGCACCATACAGTCTGTATGCATTTCTTTCACATGGTGTAGTATTTATTGTACATTTTTTGACATGGAAGTCTCACAATTCACAACATTTCATGTTTTTGAGGTAGTTCACAAATCACAATGCACAAGGTCTTGGGTCCAAAAAATCAACAAAATATCAAAATATTCAAAATAATGTGTACTTGATATGCCATGTACAATTTTTTGCAAAAGGTTAAAGCACCAAGAAAATATTCCAGTTCAAAGGTGGTGAAATAAATATCCATACTTAACATGAAAAGGAAAATGTTATGAATAAAACTATGTATATTTCATATGGACAAAACCCATGTCTTAAAGGTGAGGGTGTATTCCCCAAATCAATAAGGGCATTGGAGATGTGTCAAATCACTCGTCCATGTAAGGTGACATCCCACAAGTGTGAGTCAAAACCAACCATTTGATATTCATAATAGAAATTTGGGGGCATGTGAATATTGAATATGGCCAAGAACTCAAGGAAATTCAATTTTTCAAGTCAAAAATGTGAGCGTGTTGGAGACCGAGCCTCATTAATCAAGTCAGCCCTTCTATACTACTCATTTTCTCCTCCAAAGTAAACTTTCGAAGAGCATCGCGCCCTAATGGAAGAAAAACATATGATAAAGTCAATAAAATCAAGCCAATTCAAGTCAAATGGCCCTGTCATGTAGATATTTTTCTGTAACAACCCCTAGTTGATTTTCCATGTAAATAAAATAAGACCAAGGCCATGGGATACGTATTCCAAGCTAAATGGTGAATAAACATTATAGTGGGCGTAACTTGTGGTTTAATAATGGCTATGGAAATTGGCAAAGGCATTGGCAAAGGAAAAGGAAAAGAGGAAAGAAATGGCATTTAATTATGAGAAATAAAGGAAAATAGGAGAAAAGGAATGTGAAGAGACAAAATTATGTACGCAAGGTAAATTAGAGAGAAAATGAAGGAAAATGAAAGAAAAAATAAAAAGGAAAGGAAGAGGCTAGACTTCAACGATAAAAAGGAATCATAGAAACATTTCACATCCTTTTGTCAGTTTTGGAATTAGATCAATTTCAAAGAGAGAGAGAGAGAGAGAGAGAGAGAAGGGAGAAATCAAGTAATAAAGGAAAGAAAAGGGCAAGTAAAAGAAAGCAAGGGAGTGCACAGAGAAATCTAGATTAACAGCGACAGCAGGATTACATTTCAAGTAACAGGTTTCATGTCTAGATTCCTTTTTGAGATTTGGATGCATGGTACATACATGTGGTTCCTTCGTTATTTGTTTTCATTGGAATGGATATTTTCTTGGATTGACAGTGGTTTCATCTTTTCCTTGTCATTTCCTAGATAGCCATGATGTAGTGGGTTCTTTATCTGGATTTTTGGTTGGTTCTTGGGTTCCCTAGTGGTTGTGGGTTGGGATAAAATATTTGGATCCTTGGAACACCTTAGGTCCTCTAGAGGCTATGGGTTGAGATAAGATATCTCTCGAGCCCTGTAACATATCGGGTTCCCTAGAGGTTGTGGGTTGAGATAGAATCCCTAGAGCCCTAGATAGCTTTGGATGAGACTAATCTGGTTTGATGTTAGTGATTTCTAGACCGATTAGGTGAAATCACTCTGGTTAAGGGTTGAAGTGGTTTGGCCTCTGGAAGGCCTAGTTGGTTCTATTTGGTTAAACCAATATGATCCCACATTCATGCTTGGAATATGGTGCAAGGTTGATTGGTTGAAAGAGAGATTTGGTTTAGCCCAATCTATGGTCGGGTGGTACGTGGAAGTCCATGACTTGGTTGGATTTTTCATATGTTAATATGAGTTATTTTTGTATTGGGATCTATGAGAATTTGTATTGGTTAATGTGTTTATTATATGGCTAGTTCATCATGGATTCTATTCTAGTTATATGCATAGCTATATGATTTTCTCTTACTATGGATCTTATTCATCATTTAAAAATTTATTGAATGATTGATGAATGCATGGACTAACAAGTGTTATTGCAGCTAGCTTGAGAGGGCATTGAGCCTTATTGATTATTTTCATGTGAAGTTGAGACGATCATGATCAGATATGTATTCATGACTACTATTTCTACCATCCATTTGACAAAATGTCTATTAAGTGACTGGAATGTTTGAGAAATATATACTTTGATTATTGGTTACATAATCTTGTTATAACCTTAGATTTCATTTTGAAAAGTTTTGGGAAATTCTGGGCATTTCTGGGCAATGGCCTGAAGGCTAGACCTAAAAAATTAGCATAGATCTCACCATTGCATGCTATAACTAGAAGATTTGTGATCCAGGTGGATATTGGTGGTCACCCGCCTATTCCACTTGGGGCTCCACAATTGTCTATTTCAGTTTTTCAGTTGCGGCACAGTTTACTATTTTTAGCAGTTTTTCGGGTCCTAAACTTCCGGAGCCGTTTTGAGGCCCTAAGCGACGTTTTTTGGGAAAACGGAGAGCAACATGGGTCCATGGATCGATGTTGCTCGTTCCAAATTTGTAGTCCTCGGATAGATCTTTCTAACGAGGTATGGTACGCGTCAAACGGAGATCGTATGCCAAAGTTACGCCCCTGGGAAGTTGAAACACCAATTTACCCAAACGGGGCCCATAGTTTTGGCGCTTCATCTCCTAAGGTTAGGGTTTTGGCTGTTTAGGATTTCCCATTGTTTCTAAATAATAAATAGGCCCTCGAGCCTCATTGTAACTCAGTTCAGAGGCCTGTAGCCGCCACATATCTTCTCAGAGATAGCTACCAGCGCCCTAGCTAGTTTTATTTCCATTCTGTCTGTAAGCAAATTTCAGTTCTTTGATATTAATGAAATGAAGTGTTATTTCCGCTGCATCTCTGTATTTATGTTTATATGTTTATTCTATTGCGTTCCTGCATAAATCTGGATCAGTGGTATCAGAGCGATCTGCTTTTTCTCGATCCTTCTTTGCATGTCCCCAACGAGGTCGGGGTATAAGGAGCTAGGGCTCGATCTGGTGGAACCTTTGCAAGATCAGCCTCGCAAACCTCGACGGACGCCCATGGGGGACGAAAAGAAAGATGAGGGAGCAGGAGATCCTCTCAAAATATTGCTCGAGGAGGCCCTCGAAAGACAAAGGAACGTGATGATGGATAACTTTGCTCAGATCCTTCAACGGCTACCCACCGGCGGCGCATCTGCATCCAGCAGCCACTCTGGAGGCGCGACTCCTTTTAAGGTACAAGTAAATTTTAACATTCCCATATTTGAGGGTCAAATAGACGCAGATGCTGTAGATAAATGGTTGAATCTGTTAGAAGGATATTTCTCGGTTCATGACTTTTCAGACCGGGAGAAGATTATTTTTGCACTCCTCAAAGTTACCCCCCATGTTAAGGACTGGTGGGAAACCTACTGTGAGAACAAGGACCAGACAGAACCCTCTCTGTTCTCGGCCGTACCAACTTGGAATTCTTTCCGAGACGCCGTCAAGGAACAGTACTATCCCGTGGGGAGCTATGAGGACAAGTACATACAATGGACCACGCTGCGACAACAAAGGGATTAAGATGTGCATGAGCTGACGAATCTGTTCCATACCCTGCGCACAAAGTTGGGTATCAAAGATTCAGAGAAACATTTGGTGCTAAAGTATCGCATTTGTCTGCACAGATACATTCAGGAGGAAATGGAGTTCCTCGACATCTCCTCGCTTGGTACGGCATACCGGTATGCTGCCAAGATTGAGCAGAAATTCAAGCAGAAGAAGCGAGACTTTGGATCTGTGAATCAAAAGCAAGGGAAAGGTGCTTCCAAACCGCAGAACAAAGGACCAAGCCAAGGCATGGCGGCTAAAGACAACTCATCGAAGCCACAAGAAAAGAACAACACCGCAAAGCCAAAGAAGGACACGGGAAAGTGGTGTGAGTTCCATAAGAGCTCCACTCACAACACAAGTGAGTGTCGGGCCAAGCAGTCGCTAGTGGCCGAGATGAGGGCTTCTGAGTCAGATGCATGCTCCGACTCCGAATCAGAACCTGAAAAGGGGAATGAAAAAGGGAAACAGATTATTGATGCGGAGCCCAACGCCACTGTTGCCACTACAAAGGTCCAGAAGGAGGAACCGGAAGATCCAGAGGAAGAGGAACGTCTCTTCCACTCCCAGATGTGGGTAAAGGGCTCCCCTGTACAGTTCATTGTCGACAATGGGAGCCAAAAGAACCTCATTTCAGCAGACGCCGTGAAGCGGTTGGGCTTGCCGACCACGGCTCACCCACATCCATACACCATCGGGTGGCTTCACCAAG